>JBAHVQ010198850.1:0-38167 GCA_036872915.1 Nanipora kamurai
TTGAAGCTCAATATCTTTAAGCGGAAAAGGTTATTGACACACCATTCAGCTTCTTGGCTATTGATCTGTCTTGAGGAGACTGTGACAGAATTTAATGACATTTTTATTCTTCTGCATCACATTATCTTAAAACTTCAGAGTCTCTTGTAGAATTTGTGAGCACTTTTAGTCATGATGTCTTGAACTCCAATTAAGTGGGTGTTCTCAAGTGGTAAGAGGAACTAAAGTTATATCTGGAGGATGTATAGGATCAATTGAAATCGCAAATCTTCTAAGGACATTTCGTCGTTTTTAGAAAAAGTGAGTTTAACTTTTTTAAGAGCCGTAAACATGAGAAGAATAAATATTAAGACCTGGTTCTTCAGCATATTAAAGATAAGATCCAAGGGAAAATAAAGCACGAGTTTCCTCTGGGTCTTTCGAAGACTAAGCAAAAAGAATTTTTCTTTGTTTTGTCTTTCGTGCGGCTCTTGGCTTATGTTTGGACTTTTAGCTAAGGATTGTCCTTATGACGATATTAAGTCGCTGGCTTCACTTCATTCTGTTGTCTTGTCTTTTTTTTTGTACCGATGCTTCTGTGATTATTTTCACTTGTAAACAAAGCTAAAAAATACGAAACAAGAAAAAAATCTTGTTGCTTTGTCTTTGCAAGTTCCATGGGAGAAGTCATGCTTTATTTTTGTATTGATTTTGTCATTATGCTTATGTACCTCGAGTGAGCCAGGCCTGTTCCCTCGGCCTTCAGGAAATTTTACCTTTTTTTGTCAAACTAAATCTTAGGAGGGGTGGTGTATTCAATTGAGTTATTTTCCTAAGTGCAGTGCAAAATATCAAGTGGATGGTAACATCCCCTGTACGATTTTTAGTTGATTCAAGGTGAGGAAGTGAAACCTTGAACCTTCGAGAGTCCTTGTGGAAGAGAGACGTCAAACCCACTTACTTCAAGCAGGAAGTGAAATTTCTATTCAAAATAACTAATATCTTTCTCAATAATTCTATTTTGTTCCAGTTCTTCGAAAATTACTATAGTTAAGGTCATCATATATACAGTTGTGGTCAAAAGTTTACGGACACTGTATTTTATGTGATGTAGTTGCAATATGTGGATAAAATGTGTAGCAAAACAGAACTAATATCTTTCTCAATAATTCTATTTTGTCACAGTTCTTCTAAAATTACTGTGGTTAAGCTTGTAGTATGTTTTTGCCTGTAAAACAAAGCTGAAGCGTGGGGAACTACGACGGTCAGTCAAAAAGTAATGCAACAAGATTTTTTTTTCACCACTTAAATCCTCCATATTTTGACACAATCTAAGTGAATATGTATTCTAAGTAATTTAAAAAAAAACAATTGCAAATAACCTACTTCCTGTCAGCCATTTTCAAATTGGCTGCCCCTCTTGAAGCTCGTCAGAAGCAAAGAGCTGTGACTGAATTCCTTGTTGCTGAAGGTGAAACCCCTTTAAACAGCACTTCTCCAAGAACAAAAAAGTTCAAAACTCAGCAGTCGGCAGGCAAATAACTCTGATACTTATTGTGAGACATTGAAAAAGTTGAAAGCAAGGCTTCGGAGGGTTCGACCGAATTTGGACATGTCACAGGTCTTGCTGCAGCATGACAACGCCAGACCTCACACCAGCATCAAAACTCGTGGAGTCATCGCATCATTTGGCTGGACAACAGTTACCCATCCTTCGTACTCTCCTGATCTGGCCCCTTCAGACTTTCATCTTTTTGGACCTTTGAAAGAACACCTGAGAGAGCACCATTACTCAAGTGACGAGGATGCAGAATTGGTTAAGGGCTCAACCTGCTGACTTTTACGAGCGTGGAATACAAGCCCTCGTAAAGAGATGGACAATAGCAGTTGAGAAGAAGCGAGACTATGTTGAGAAGTAGTTTAGGAATCAGCAAATTCTGAGCTTCATTTTGATGTATAAATTGAGTGCATTGCTCTATTTTAAGTAGTGAAAATAAATCTGGGTACATTACTTTTTGACTAACCCTCGAACAATCTGTACGAAACTACTCTAAACAGGTCACGATAATATACAATTCTAAAACTCGAGCTCATTAAAATCTTATAACGAAAATTGAAACAAATTAACGTTTGACTAGTATGTTTACATATGATACAGTCTTTAATAAGACATCATTTATTATATCACATTTACAGACATAATTACTGAAATTAGATAACCGAACCTCTTAATGAACTCCTTCCCTGGGACATCACTTCCTTTGACAAGTAAAATCATCTAGCGTTAGTCAGAGTAAAACAATGAAAGTCCCCCATGACAAGGAAGGAGTTAATATGCACTTCTGAGGAAACTTTGCTGAGACGACTTTGTGTTTGGTAGGGTATTAATAAAAATGTTAGGGTATTAAGAAGTAATTTTCAAAAAACATATTCTCGCCATCGCCTTATTCGTGAATATATCCTGGTAGAAAAGAGTTAATAATTAATAGCATTGAGAATTGTTTTACTGGGTTAATTTTAACTTTACTTCGTAGAGCTTTCGTCGAGTTAGATGAGGACTTTTTCAGAGCTATCTTAGATTCATAATCGTATTTATTACGTGGCTGAGTGAACTTTTTTAAGAACTGGGTACTGAACTAAGCCACTTGTAGAGTTCATAAAATAGTTCATGTTAACAGGTGACGAACTTTCGTTTGTCTCCTGCGAAAGCGATAAATTGACATAAGGCTCCACTATTCTTCCTTTTTCAATTTACTTCATATGATGCACGGCAACTTAAAGATATAGTTTTCTTGGCATAAAGAAATCACTCACGCGATATTGTTCATGCAACTCGAAATTAACGAGGCGAAACTACAAAACAATATCTATCCGACCCTACGATGACAAGTTTATTATGTTATGTCATAAAAATCATGTATGCATTACTTTGTTTTATTTTATTTTATATAACTTTCCCTCATCTAAAGTAGATTATTTGCAGAAGTTAATTACGATATTTTTGAGGTTAGGAAGACCATAACAACTCACGTCATTTACTGCGGATCCATTATTACATTGATTAGAGACGAATGACGTACCAATTAAAATAGGGAGAAAAAATTTAAAAGAAAAAAAGATATTAAATGAGAAAGCACACAAGCCAATTTAAAAGCTTGGTCGGATGAGGCTTAAAAACAACAGGTTTGGGGGATTGTGAGACACTTAACACAGCCTGTCTTCCATGTCCGTGCGCCATCGGGTCATATGTTAACAGCAGAGCAATATTTCTTTAATTTACATGTCTATGACCTTAGTTTAGGCGTCTGATCCTTGAATAAAGAAGAGGAATATAAACTAATATAGAGTAATGCTTATATTATTGGGCCGCTTGCATCATCTGTTCTCTCTTACTCGAAGATAATTTCTTTTTTCGGGAGAAAAAACAGAAAGGACCAAACAAAATCGTTGAGTGTGTTTCCGACCATACGTTTGTTACGTAATGTCATTAAAATCATGTATGCGTGGCATGGCGACGAGATTCTACATCTATGATTGTAAGAGTACAAATTGTTTTGCAGTGTTAGCGATGAGCTTGCACTTAGCTAATTCTTATATTACTTTATAACTGTCAGTATGAAATGAAAGAAATGAAACTTAAAATAGTTACTTAAGTAAGTTGAGGTTTCTCATCCTTGACTAAAGAAGAGCAATATGAAACAATAAGTCGGAGTGTTTATATGGTTGAGCCTACTTGATCACTTTTTGTCCTCAGGAAAGCTTATTTTACAAGTTTAGTTTTGGAGGGGAAAAGTCGAAAAGCCCAAACAAAACTCTGAAGTGTTTTTACCGTGTTAAAGGTAAAAATATACCAAGATATTGAAGTGTCGTAAAGGAATTGTATTAAGTGTCCGGGTGTATTTCTTTGATATTGTAGTGTTTTGACTTTCTGTGAGCAATGACAGACACACAAGCAAAGACACATCACATGCAGGTTGGAAAAGTCTGTGGTTCAGTAATACTTTATTATTGACACAATCAATTTATTTTTTTATATAATCATCAAACAACATCAAATATCTTAATTGTTTCGGTAACCTCTTGACGCAAAGATGCTTATCACGAATGGAAACATTTCCGGACTATGTTGTTTAAAGTGCTTTTGTACCGAATTCAGATTAGTGTGAGCTCGTTCAACCGGTCGCCTAATGAAACAAAACGTAGTCCTCACACTTTTCAAGTTTAATGGTTCTTGAAAGCAACTTCCAAATTGTACCCTCGTTTATTATGATTCAATTTTGCATGATACAGCTGTTGTTTCTTTCAATAGGTTTCCAGTCAAATCGTACCAAGGTGTCAAACGCTCAAATTGAAGTCCTTCCACTCCAGAACTGATAAACATGTTTCGTAACAACATTTTTATTAAACAAGTTTGATTAATCCCCTTAAATTTTACATCAAACATAAGATGAGCCTAGGTGAATGCAAATGAGAGTTAAAAGGTTGGTAGACCGTCGAACTTATGTTGAAAAGTGTCGACGTTTCGAGCAGAGGTCATTCTCAACTCTCTGAAGGTAGACCTTTGCTGAAAATGGCATTATTTTTTCAAACATTATTTGGGCAGATTACCGAACGTCTAACTTTCTACGCTGATTTATATACTGTGCTTCCTGCGCTTGAAGCACCCAATATTTTTACATCGTTCCATGCAAATGGGTTTAGTTTGTTGCTTAAGATATATTTGCATTGAGTCGAGTATTGCTTTGGTTCATGGTGTGAAATAAGCCTAGGTCAGCGAATAACTTTGCTTTATCACAATAGAAAATCAAAAGGTTTGGGAAACTGCTGGAACTTAGATCTAAAAAAACCGACGTTTCGCGCGAAGGCCGTTTGTCGGAGTGAAAGGTTAGCTGACATGAAAATAAGGTTGTGTTTTTATAGAGAGAACAATAACAGACTTGAATGCTATTCAAGTTTACACAGTTTTCGTGTCATTTTACGTTTCACTCCGACCAAGGGGCTCCACTCGAAATGTCAGTTTTTCTAGATCTAAGTTCCGGCAGTTTCCCAGCCCTTTTGGTTTTATACAAGTCGTTGAAAACTGCCGACACAGCAATCTACGTCTATATCATTCTTTATTATAATACTCATGTCGGGAAGAAGCATCAGAAGAAGTTTCATTTTGAAGGGACGATGCCGTTGATTATTATTATTATTATCATTATCATTATTATTATCACTGTCATTATTATTATTATTATTATTATTATTATTATTATTATTATTATTATTATTATTATTATTGTAAGTTCACAGTATCGGTGTAATTTGCTGGTCTGTTCATACTGCTGCATGTCCATCAAGTCTCCATGACCTCAGGTGGACAACACCTTCCGCAGGATGTTCGCGCTTCCAAGCAATGTTGATTTATGTAAGACTCCAACACTGTACTTGATCTTCAACTGATCCAAGAAATATGAGAGTTATTATTATTATTATTATTGGTATTATTATGATTAAAATTTATTTAGCAAGGGCCCTTGGTTCTTGAAGAAAAATAAATAGTTAAGGGATATATATATTGTATATATTAAATACCAGATTGGAAAACCTCAGACTCATATTACGGGATTTTCTATTTTTATCCATTAGGACTTCTTCCACATCGCTGCACACGCTTCCCCTGTCTTTATTGTATAATGGTATTGGCATTTTGAGGTTAAGGTCAACTGAAAATGATTTATTAATTGTTTTAACCACCGGATTGTATTACTGATGCATGTGGCCACGTGAAGGGATTGATAAAAATACTATCTTCATCCACGCAATAATTTATGTGTATTCTATTTCGAATATATACACCGTTCATTTCTACCTTTTCACAAATGTATACTTTTAAATGAAAAACGACACTTTTTTGAAGTAGAAAAGGAAATTTAGAGTTGATGTCAGAGTATTGAATACCAGCAATACCACAATGGAATTATTTTATACACTGCATGAAAGTAAGTGACAAGTTTTCATCTATATAGCCTATAGTTACCCTCAACACTTAGAAAACCCAGTTAATTCACAAAAATAGAAGCCATGGACAAAACTATATGTAGCTAACTAAGCTGTGAAGACCCAAATGCTGTATGGTATAAGTAAATAATTATAACGAAGCCAAACTAAGATGAAATATCCATGAAATCAAACGTTTCCAAAATGAACAAACTATGCTTGCCCAAATTCAAATTGGACAGATTACCATATTATAGACCCAAGTCACTTGATTACAACGGCATTAAAATAATGTACACAAAGGACGAAGTTTAGTTAGCAAAAAAAAAACAAACAAACGAACTCATTATTTGAACATGAAAATGACGATTGAAAAGTTGAAAGAGATACTTTTGAGAATATCAGTCAGCTAAGAATCCTCACCCTCGTTCACATCGCAATTCTCCCTCAACTTTCTACGATATCAGTTAAACGCAATTTAATCAATCGGCATGCCGAAGTTGCTCTCAAGCCGGCAACGCAAGTGACTTGGCTTTAACTCCTTGGTGGCAGTTGGTTTTCCCTTTGATAAAATACTAATGCTAAAATACTAAAGACTCTATCAGTCACTGGTGACGGAATCTGGCGCCAAGGAATGAAGGAGATGAGTTTGGAACTTCCTTAACCCTTTGGTGACTGTGAGTTTTCATCAAGGTGTTAAGAAATTAATATTTATAAAATTACGAAAGTGGATGTTTGCGGTAGAATACTTGAAGAATCAAAGTGACAGGAGAACACTAGGTGATTGTCGATAGCACTTAAATATTTCGAATTGTTTGTATACATTTCATGGTAAACACAATCAACAATTTTACGAG
This sequence comes from Nanipora kamurai, assembly GCA_036872915.1. NCBI lineage: Eukaryota > Metazoa > Cnidaria > Anthozoa > Scleralcyonacea > Helioporidae > Nanipora > Nanipora kamurai. The sequence goes on from JBAHVQ010198850.1 coordinate 6,819, forward strand.
AGTCCTTTTGCTTTTTCACTCTTGAAGATAAAGTTTTCTTCAGGAAAAGAAAATGGCTACATAAGAAAGACAGCTATGAACATTTCTACAATATAAACCTTAAACATCTAGTCAATTCAAGTTTCCATAAGTAAATAACACTGCACGCGCATCCGGTAATATTCGTAGAAATGATACCAGAGGAAAGTATCAAATCTCCGTATGGAAACTATTAAAAATCACTAGTTATATTATCCGCATGAGATTTACTAAAAGATAACGACACATCATCTACCGCGCATAACATATGAAAGTTAGGTACACCTAATTTTTTCACCATTAACGAATAACTGACCGATAAAAGAAGGGGTCGTCTTCAAGCAGTGAATGCTCCATTATTATACAACATGAAAGACTATGAAGCCAACGTTTCAAATCTGATAATGAAATAACCCAGATAAACAGTTGGTATATTTGACGATTACCAATATTCCATTCATTAATTTGACAAGTCAGGTATGAATTATTTAGACAATACAAAGGGAGAACAAAGAACAAAAAAACAGTTAAGTGTTAGAATGTGAAGGAACTAAAACCGTTAAAATTACCAATATTATATGCAAAAAGAACAATCCAACTCAGATGAAGGAGTCATGGACAGTGGCCAGCCACCGTCTTATTTACGTTAGAGACGTTTAATGTGTTATGCTTCAATGTTCTGGTCAATTAAAATTATATCAACGAAATAACATCACTATTTTGGTGAAGTTTATTCTTACTTTGGTCATCTGTAAAGCGGGAGTCAAATGGCGGTTTTAATGAACTGAAAAAGTCTTCTGTCTGAGGGGGTCAAAACTAAACTTATATTTAGTTTACAAAATGTTTCAACAAGTTATGTGCGAGGCATATATCATCGTTATGTATTATAGATTATATGTTATCTCATAATTATGATATATCATATATTGTCGTATGTTACGTTAACAAATGGCACAGGGGTCGTTAGCAATCCTTAAGGTAAACTACAACTAGCAGAGAGTATTGTACTAACTAGACCATGTCTTACAAACTGAGCACCTTAATCATGTAGCGGTGTATACTAGAATCAATTTGAATAACAAACCAAATCGACAAGTAATCGAATAATGATATAAAATTAGAGTGCTGCGTCGGCAGTATTGAACGGCTTGTAGATAATCAAACGGTTTGGAAAACTGCCAGAAGTTAAGAATGGAGAAACAGACGTTTCGTGAGAAGAGCTTCAAGTTTCTCAACCCTTTCGATTATCAATTAATCGAATATACATATACTGTATGAGATGAAACTTCATTTTCAAAAAATACAGAATCTTTTTAATAACTTGAATTTTCAACATTGTAAATCCTGTCGTGTTTTTATTGGAACATTTCGATTATTGCATGAATAAGGCAGGGTAGGTCACATCTGCACTTATTTATGATAGAGACATCCTCTTTTGCCTTCTGATACTTTTAGGACACCCACTTATCTTCCACTCTCTATTCTTAAGCAAAACACCAAAAAAACAGTGTAGTCAAATTTTTTGATAATTCACGTTAATTGGAAGTACTTAAATTCAGAAAAAGACTGACGTTCTTTAAACTAATTGTGACCGTGAGTACGAAGGAAAGTTATTAAATATAAGTCGATAAAGTTGGTAGACGAGAATATTGACAGTAGACGACCAACGAGTGTTCGGCAAGCTCATGATCTCAGAAAAACGATTTCTGAGCCCTGGACGGGAATCGAAACCGCAACCTTCTGATGGTCGGGCATCAGAAGGTTGCGGTTCCATTCCCGTCTACGGCTAAGAAATCGCTTTTTTGGGATCATGGGCTTGACGAACGTTCGATGATCCTCTGATACACTGCCATATGAACGACATTAGTGTTCAGCTTTCAATGATACATGTATATCGTAAATTTTTAGCACTTTTAGAACATTGTGGAACAGGACCTTCATTGATAACAGCACCAACGTGGGTGCTGACAAGATTATGCAGTATATATATGTATTTTATTATAATTATTATTATTTTTCTAGATATTGATAGTATCATGAGTGATTCTCAATTTGAAATAGGTAAAAGTTATTCAGTAATAACAACTTAATAAATCATCATCGTAAGCGAACGAACGTGTACGTCGGTAAGTGTTTCCTCTTGGTACTGTGGACCTCCAATGTATTTTTCTCTCAACTATTTGTAAGAGATCTCAAGTTGTACCAACAGACGGGAAATACTGTCATGTCAAACACTCAACCAATATCGCCGGATGACTAACATCTCTTCAGCGAATCAAAGACAGTTAATTTGCTCAGATTCAAATTGGGGAATCGACGTCATTGGTGTCCAACAGGTCTCGGTTGAAGAGCAACTGAGAAGACAATAGAGACTTCGGCTATACTTTGCTTCTTGTTATTGGGTTCGGGATGTATTTTCGGAGAGTTTTTTAACAGAGATTTCCGATTCACTTTGTAGCTTTTAAAATCGAAGGTACTTAGTACACATAATAGCTTTTTTAGCTTTAAAAACAAAATAATACAAGCAGACATATTTGTACTAAAACCGTACTTCAACTTGATATTGATCAACGACTAAATGTTACCATTATATGTCGCTGTTTCAATGTTATTAGCTGTGAGAGCAGAGTGGTAGAAACAACAGATTGATGTCTCCAAAAATAATAACCAACATGATGCTACTCCGACGAAGAAAAACCAGAAGAAGCCGACAATGAGACTACGGCCAACGACGAGAATGGCGATTAAGAAGATGGAGAGGAAACAGATGGAGAGGAAGAGGATGGAGAGGAAGAAGATGTAGAGGAAGGAAATAACGGCGAATAAAACAACGACTAACGAAATAACGGTGAAGAAGATAGCGACGAAGAAGATTACGATGAAGTAACTGACGATGAAGGAGATGATAACGAAGGAAATAAAGGCAAAGAAAACAATGACTAAGAAAATAATGGTGAAGAAGGTAGCGACGGCGAAGATTATGATGAAGAATATGACAACAAAGAGAACAGCTTAGAAAATGTCGATGAAGAAGAGACAGAAAACGAGGAAGGTAAGAATGCACTTTGTATTTCTGCAATATCTTTTCGTCAAAACGTAGGAGTTATATAATTTCTTGTCAAATTCAGGATTAAACGCTAATCAAACTGAATGTTTAATTAAGGTAAATAAATTAATAAATTATTATTGATTTTACAGATGAGAAGCAAGAACTTGTAACTGATTATGAAGTGAAGCCAGTATGGCTTAATTTGATCATTTGTTTCTTTATTCGTATGTTCGTGGGTTCGGTAATTCATATTTTATTCACTTGTGCGTTCGTTCGTGCGTTTGTTTCTTCATTTGTTCGTTTTTTGGTCAGTTCTTTCGTCTGTTCGTTCGTTCGTTTGTGTGTTCGTTGATGCGTTTGTGTGTTTGTTATTGCATTCACCCTTGCATTCGTTTGTTTGTGCGTGTGTTTGTTCGTGCGTTTCTTTCTTCGTTTGTTCGTGCGTTCATCAGTTCTTTCGTTTGTTCGTTCGTTCGTTCGTTCGTGCGTTCGTTGGTGCGTTTGTGTGTTCGTTATTGCGTTCATCCTTGCATTCGTTTGTTCGTGCCCGCGTTTGTTCCTTCGTTCATACATTCGTTCGTTCAGTCGTTAGATCATTCGTGCTTAAATTTACTTGTTTATTCGTTTATTTATTTATTTATGCGCTCGTTTTGGCGTTCGATCGTTAGTTCGTTTGCTCTTTGGTTCGGGCTTTTTTCATTTAAGACCAATCGAAGCTTTTTGCTTGGAGGATGGATGTGGGATGCTCATGATTCGAAGATTACTTCAAAAGTGACCAAAGTAATTGGAGTGTTAAGGAGACTGAAGTCATTCTTCCACGTCCAACCCCTAGCTTAATTCATAAATCCTTAATACACCCTCATTTTGACTATTGTAGCAGTGTCCAGGGTAACTTCGGTCAAGGTCTTGGAGATGAACTTCAACAATTGGAAAATAGGGCAGCGTGCATTATTGTTGGATCAGACTGTAATGTGTGGTCACATGAAATTCTTGGCGAACTAAATTGGGCCAATTTAGAAGAGAGGCGGGCGCAGCAATTTAAAGTCCTCATTTATAAAACAATTAACAAAATACTCCCAGAATATCTTGACGTAGACTGACGTTAATCTTGTAATTTGATCTAGAGTGGTGACATTTCACTTGAACTTTGAACTAATTAATTGGGAAATGAAAAAGAACATAGAGTTGAGAATTGCTGCGGGGAGAGAGAGAGAGAGAGAGAGAGAGAGAGAGAGAGAGAGAGAGAACGTGAGAGCGCTGTTGCAACTATGCTGTGATTGGAAGTAAGCACAAACTGTGATTGTCAGAGATTAAACCCTTTAAAACTTCCAATGGATTTGTGATTACCGATTCACGGGGGCAACGTTTTCCGACAATCTTTCTAATAAATTCGTTCCCGTTAACGCGGTTCACAATCATAAAAAACGAGGCTCAGATTTTGAAATATTTGTTCCGAGACCTTTGACTGAGGCCGTCAAGAAAAGCTTCACGTATCAAGGAGCTGTCCTTTGGAATAGCTTACCTGTGGAAGCAATTAACGCTAAATCAATTACTGAAATTTAAGTCTTGTATTTAAGTAGTCTTAAATCTTTAATGTCAATATATGTATGTCATTGGTTATGTAGTATTTTAATTTGGTTCTTTATTGTACTTTGTTTATACAGGGCTCCGTGTCTCTAAATAAAGTTTTGATAATGATAATAAATAATAATAAAGAGCACTGGACCTACTATTTGAGGCCAAGGAAAGATTGCACTCTTGAAAATTAGTTTTATTCTTCAATCATTTTACATGTTACTTGTATCACAATGCTAACTTTTACGTTCTATTCCATTTTCCCCTTATTAAAAGTTTACTTGAAAAAAATCAAATCTTAAGTTCTGTCGAACTTCTAAGACTTCAGTTGGACATGTGAACATTTTTCTGGGATGAGATGTTGCATCGCTTTTTTTTTAACTGGTTGTTAAAATTACGGCAAAAAGGCAACTGCTGTATTAAGCACGAAAGATTTTCTGTTTCGCGCCATTAACAGCGGTTTTCTTTATAAGATCAGTTGCATTTTTTTCTTGACCCACAATTAGGGTCTATCCACAGTTGGAAACCTGAGGATAATATCATGAAAAGAAAAATCATTTTAACTGTTAGAAAAATCTTTACTTAAACTCTTTCCTGTCCGTATGGGCCCTCGGTGACTTATGGAGACTTTAGTATTTAACTCTGGCTAACGTCAGACGATCTTACTCGTCCAGGGGAAAGTCCTCAAACAGGAAAGAGTTAATTCGTACTGCTATACTTAAGTTCATCCTTGCAACTTTTGCGGTCGTTTGAAGAAAATATGACTCACACCAACTCGTCTTTCTTGGGACAATTTTATTTCGTAATGCAAGAAAACAAGTGCTACATCATCAAAGCTAGTTTCCCTTTATCTAAAGTTACTGAGCAGCAGCTCTGAATAGAATTTCATTTGAGTTATCTTGATATTTGCCCATCCTTGCACTTGTTTGTTGATGCTGACTTCATCTTTTTATCCCTTGATGTGTGGGTAAAGAGGACGACGAGTGCACTGTAAGATATAAAATCATAAAATTTAAGTGTTTCCAACATTATTATCATATTGTGACTTCCGCTTTCGGCAGTACATATGACGAACCTGCACCCTAGCTCACCATCTGAATCGTGGTAGCTCAATGGTTAAAGCGTCTCACCGATCATCAGAAGGTTGCGGGCCGGTTCGATTCCTGTTTAGGGCTCAGAAATTGTTTTTCTGAGATAAGCAGCTTGACGAACGTTCACTAGTCGTCTGATATTTACCAAGCTCCCATGAACTAAGTTTGTGTTCAGCTTTAAGTATAGAGTTCTTTGTTAAAGGTGTGCTGCGCGATGATGGTTTTTGCGACAACTGTAGTTGTCAGTAGTTGGTAGTTTTCCCACTGTTAGTAACGGTAGCTTAGCTGCAGAGGGGGCATCAACCTAACATGGAAAATTTTGTCAGCACAATTCATCCCAAATTTTTTTTTCACGATTTGGCTAATTCTCAGAAGCCAATTATCATATTAGTCACAGTACGCCACTTGTCTGGTTGAGCTTGATGTGGTCGGACCTGATGTGGTCTTTGTAGTTTGGTTTGGCTAATCAGATCAATCTAACGTAACATTTAGTTGGTCTTATCTGGTGAGTTCTGCTGGGGTAAGGACAGAATCTAGTATAATTCATGAGATATTTACCACCTTAAATTGGAAATGGATTTCTATTTCACAACTAGACCCAGTCCACTTTCGTGTTCCCAGATCACCCATTCTCATCCCCAGAGCCTCTCCTCCTGGGGACGAAAATGCAAATCACCTGGAAGTTATGATTGTTATTTTACGTTTTAAAGTTTAACGAGAGAACTCCTTTTCTTGCTGAAAATGATTTTTACCTTTCGACTGGATTAAACTCCCTAATAAATATCATATTCGAGAGAGAACTTACCCGACGAATCCTGCATTTAATGGGACACCTTCTTCGGAGGCAGGGTTTTCGTACTCTGCGGCATACCTTTTTCCAGGGACAAAGTCGCGGCACCCAATTGCAAACTCGCACTGGATAATACTTCGTGTAAGTAACATATTTCACCACGAATCTGTAACCAACTCTCTTTTTTATTGGTCGTTCCAGGAGCTTGGGTTTTTTGACGATGCGACAGAAGCGCCTTTTCTTGCACACGAGTGGCCGACGTCGGCGACAAACACGGCGGGTGCATTTACGTCTGCATCTTCGTTGGCAGCCACAGGCAGTGCAGAACAAATATCCTTTACGGTAGCTTCTGCACTTTCGCACAATGCGGCCTGCAGATATAACGATGAAAATAGGTCATTTCTTCAGTTTCTGATCAATAAAAAACTATCGCTGACGTTTTGTAAGGAAATTTCAGCACTAATTAGTTTAAAATGGAAGCAAATAGGTTTCTATAAAACGAATCCGTAAAATAAATGTTTGCCTACGTAAATTTTCTACGTCTGCTTAAGAGTACGTGTATACACTACGATTAGTGGGGCCGATATCTGGCCTAGGTACATGTTAAATTGTCAAATAGTCAACTCTCAAATTCGCCTACTTTTTATTCATTGCCATGCACCAAAACCAGAAATCGCAGTGTGTAAACGTACCTTAAGGGTACGATAAGTTGGGCCGATTTCTGGTTTAGGTGCGTGATTTTTAATAACTAAGCAGGCAAAGTTGAGCCACGAAGCAATGTTGCTGACTGCTTCTCAACTTTACATTCATCTAACTGGTCCGAGGAAATTGAAAAAGGATTCAAAAACTTTTGCTAAACTTCATGTCACACAACAACGAACTCAATTTTGTTTGCAGATTTCATAAAAACTTAGTTTCGAGCCGAAATTCGAACAGGAAGTAGGTCAAAATCTCAAAAGTTTTCATGGTGTACTGATGACCAATTTTTGAGGGTCAGACCAAACAGAGTTAATCTTGTGAGGGATTGCATGGTAACAAACATCTGTCGATAGTCGTAGGATCAGATCATTCACTTTATTGTGTAAAGTGAGTAAATGAGAAGTGAAACAAATTCTAAAAGAGTAGTACTTCGGTACAGGCAAAAATGAAAACTGTAAATAAAACTGAGTCACAACATAATCACTGACAATACTATTCAAAAGACTCCTGTTTTAATTTTGAAGCTGTATATGCATGCTGGTTCGTGAAATTTTGCCATTCAAACTTCTGGATTGAACTCAGTATTAGAAAGAACGAGCAGACGAAAGGCGGAACGAAAGAACAATTTCTCAAGCTGATATAAACTTACCTCGCTTCTCTTCATCTTCGCTTTCAAGCTCTTGGTCTTCATCTGTAAAAACGAAGGTCACATTTACTATTATTGATTGTTGCTTTCGTGTCAACTCAATGGTGCTAACTAATTCATTTCGTACGTTTAATAAAAAGGGTTTTGCGAAAGGGTTTTCATGGACATCCGGAAACCCCCACGTGCATGAGAATGCTCGAAACAAGTTATGTCCTAGTGTAAGTGTGTGGTCATCCTACTTCGATCGCTTCAAGGACTTGATATTTTTGGGTTCCAGAACTTTGCCAGCTGCATCGTTAGCGGTGCACGAAAGTACGACCATGTTACACCAATTTTAAAAGGTTTAAATTGTCTTCCTGTAACTACTCTACTATATTATCGCAGTGCTACTATGGCCTTTAAATGTATGATGCGCTGTGTCCCTATCTACATCTCACCTCAATTTATTAAACGCCAGGATGTATCCAACCCTAACACTAGGAACTCGCAACAACTTACTATTCCTCTTTTGAAAACGGCTACTGGTCAACGGACCTTCGACTAAAAGATTGTTAACTTATGGAACTCTTTAGATGCCTTTTTAGAACTTTGCGAGTTAACTCCTTTAAATGATGCTTGTGACTGAAGTTACTAAGAAAGTTCTTAAACAATTTATTTATTTATTTATAAATTAGTTTATATTTACAATAATCGTAGACGCATAGTTATTTTTAATATTTATCTGCTATTTAGTAATTGTGTAATTATCTTTGAAAAGCCTCTTTAGGGAAAGATAATAAAGTATGTATGTATGTTTGTTCTGTAAACTCGCTCTCAAAATTTAGAGCTACCCATTCAAACGCCATCGTGTCCTTATCATTTGATATCGTAATATTATTACTACAAATGCCAACGTTACCTTCGTCATCTTCAGTCTCTTCTTCGTCGTTGCTTTCATCATCGTCGTTTTCTTCGTCCATATTTTCCTCGTCAGTATTTTCTTCGTCGCTAGTTTCTTCATCTTCGTCGTCGGTATTTTCGTAGTCTTCCTCAGCTTCGTCGTCGGATTCTTGCATTGTTTCTTCGTCAGAGATTACGGCTTCTTCAGGTTGGTTGTCATTCTTGAGAGCATCAACCAGTTGGTTATCTTCCTCAGCTCTTACAGCTAATGACATTAAAATTGCAAGAAAAGGCAATTATTTTAATATTGGCAAGGAAATGGTAAGAGTTTAAGTTTCGGTAAACCAGCACTTGACGAATAAGAGTTTTGGTAGCCTGAGAAAATCCCGAACCAACAGGTTGAAGGCTTTCTAGATTTTAAACCTTGCAAACACGGTGCAACATGTGTAACGTGGGTCCTTTGATCATTGTCTAAGTCATATGTAAGAAAATCAGAAGAGATTTGAGAAGAAGAAAAAATCCGGTTGGCCAAGTGAAACCTAATCCTGAACTTATTCCATCCTAAACGTTTATCCTTACTCAAATGTAAACGATGACAGCCGTTTCGACATTTTTGCTCGTCCATGTCATCTAATAACACGTGCAACATTTTGAAAAATGACGCAACGTGCTGCCGGCTTTAGAAAGATCTCAGATCTCTATAAGATTTTAGCGCCATTACTTTGACTGGTGCTATTTTTTTCTTTAACTAAAACAAGCTTACTTTGAATAACTGTGTATAACTTAGATTTGTAGTATCTGATTTTGTAAAAGGTGAAAAGCAGATTTTAAAACCTTCGTAAGAACTCACCAAAAATACAGGTCGATACCAAAAACAAGAAGCAAAATATTGTCAGTGTCTTCATTGTCTTCTCCGTTGTTTTCTAACCCAAGACTCGTTGGAGAAGCAAACGATGCTGAAGTGAACAAACTCGGTCCTTTTATACAATTTCCCGAACCCTAATTTGAATCTAAAGAGAGGGGTTGTCATGGATTCATAAAAGGTTATAGTTGTGATTAGGTGATATTGGGCTTTTTTTGTTGACGAATTATCAGTATTATTTCAGAAGAAAATGTTTCCTGTTTGTGGGTATGATGAGGAATAAAGATCAAAAAAGTATTGAAAGCCAAGATTGTCAAGTGGATAACGTATGCAATTTTACGTCATTTAGGTTGGAAACTGTATTTAATAGAGGTACTCTTGAATGGCCTTTGTATATTTCAACACGAAACTAGAAATATATTATATTTAACTACCTTTGATATTTATTTGACGCATCTCATCTAAACTGAACATTAGTCTTTTACTGAATTTACAAACGTAATTTTAATTAATGTCCATTAACTAAAAAGAGAACATTTTGTTTTTTTCGTGCCAACCGAAGGGTTCTTCTAAGTGGCACATGGGCGAGAGGAGATGTCCGGAAGATCCCTCGGTAGAACTTAAAGTCCAAATATCTCCAAAAAACATCATTAAATACACCCGTTTATAATTATGATTTTACTTCTAAAAACAAACTCTGGTATCCATACAAGAAACACTTTTGGTGATACATTTATTGTTAGAACATGCTTGCAGTTACGAGTAGGAAGGGCGAAAATGTCCAGTGTTTTAAAAGACATCTTTTTTATTCAATTTGAAGAACTCAAAGGATAACTTGCAGTTTTTCAATATCATGACCTTATATGTTATTGATGCTTTAATGTAGTACTCGTAGTTTTAATTTAGTGTATGATACTTTAGTTTTCTGAATGTTTTATTACTTAGATTTTTTATAGTTCTTGGTTATAGTTGCTTTAAGGGACATTAATTCATCAACACTTATATACTGTGACGTGTATCCCTCTTTGAATAAGGTGTTTTATTCGATAGGACCAAATTTATATATATATATTCTTTTTTTCCTCGTGTAAGTAATATTAGGAGAATCCTGTGGTTATTACACAGAGAAGTGTAATGCCCTGTGTCATCGTCCTTTACTCCTGTTATCCCGTAAGGTGGTTAAAATAATGATGGCGACACTTCTCTTCAGACACTTGACCTAATTGCCAAGAGTTATTTTTGCTAAGTACAGTTTGATTTGCCAAGTGGAACATGCCATCCTTCGGAAGTGACTTTGGGATCACGCAAGATCAGCAAGTAAGATTACGCCACATTTACAAGTGTTCTTGCTACATGCTGTTTCGGCTAGGAAAAACTAATGAATTAACATTTCTTTAATTATTATTAGAATGAAATAAGCTCAAAAATAACTATTCATAAATCATGATGTTAATTTCTTTTGTTGGTTTCTGCGGGCCAGATGTTAGGCTATGATTACCAAGATGAGGATGATTTATGAGGAGTTGAAGGTGCCAGATCGGTGGAAAATTGCACTGACCTCATTTTGTCAACACTAAATAGTTTTTACGAAATTCAGGGAAAGATACACAGGAAACAATTAACAGCGAAGCTTCGTTACTGATGCTTAGAATCTCTCCAGAACATGAAAATCATGACAGAAAAGTTAGAAAAAGTACTTTTGAATTCCTGTTTCGGAGCAAAAGATTTCTTTAAGACACAACAGATCTCAGTTAGACTTTAGAGAAGACTTTATAAAGTAAAATGGTTTGATTGCGGTAGAATCAGTTCGTGTTGGTGGAAGTTGATCGTCCAGGTTAGAGCAGCCGTCTTGAGGAAAACTAATGGTGGTGTGGCGGTGTGGCCTTATACGTTTCAACGGCTACAGGGCAGTTATCTTCAGAGTCAAATGAAGAGGGACTGCTCTCCATTCGACTCTGAACAGGGCCGTTACTGAGGTAGCCAAAGTGTAATTCATCGCCACAGCCAGTCTTCTTCAAGACTACTCTAATGATGACGAAATAGTTTCACTAAATTAACCCATAAGTAAGGACTTCCACTTCTAAATATGCATTAAAAATTACTCTGTTGACCTTTCTTTCCCTAATAATGGGTTTACATGCCGTATATTACTTGAAATACGCCATTTGGACGTCATAATGTTGTTTACGACAACCACTGAAGTTATAGTAAATCGCGTCAAAGTAATATGACCAAAATCTAGTCAAAGGAAGCAACAAAATGCTACGTTCTGGTTATCATCTGACGAAACAGGACCATTTATACCGGAGAAAAGAAGCAGCAACTAATGTAAAATAAAATCATATGCGTCGCATCAGAGTATCACTAAAAACTACTAACAGGAGTATTAGTAATGGTAGAACTAATAACATTGGTTAACACCATGCACAACATTGGCTGAGACACGAATGAATGTACCTCATTCAGTGCCAACTACAAACAGCGAATTACGTTGGAAAGCTGGTATACCAGCTTAGAGCTAAAATCACTTAAAAGACAACATCGATTACCGGTACCTTAGCAAAGACGATTACTAGTATGACTAACATCAGACCCACGCTAACACCCGCACAGACTCACTATACAAGACCTACCCACGCACTGACTAGTGAACTTTCAACCCACGATGTCTGCACACCTTCTATCTCTTCTTACACGCCTACTATTGTCCAAACCACCTGAGCAGATGAACAGGCAAATCTGACTAACACTTTCGACTTGATTCTAGAGATGACTGCCGCTGAGATCATCGAAACGTCAGTCACCAACAACAGTCATTCTCAAGGCTACAAGAACCTGGACGATCAACAACAAACTCCTTTCAACACTCGTAACACACCATGGGACAGAACACGATTCTTTGCAAATTTAACCAAGCTTTAATAATAAATAGAGAAAGTTGAACTCGTCCATAGGAAAGAGATTTTGTCTTACCAAATTTAATCTTTTTCAAACCCCATCTTCAGCATGTCAGTAATATACAACGTTTACTACGCGCAAAAGATTATGGTAAGTCTACAAGTAGTCGCCATTCTCGGTTCGGTCAATTTATCTGCCACCGAAATAAACCTCGACAAATGTGGCGATCAAAAATTTCACATGAGCGCAACGTTAATAACACCAATGGCCCCAGTCGTAACTTTCTTCACAGTTTCTATCGACAACGCTACACTTACCGAGAAACCTCAGTAGTACACTCCAAATTTAACACTGAGAGCGAACGTTCGTCACATTCATATGCGAAAGAAATACTTCCGAGTTTAAGCTGAGCAAGTCTCAGTTGAAACTGTATGCATGAGCGGGATAAGATACATCTTAAAGAAATGGAAATAAGGAAAAGTAAATTGACCGGTGAATGTTTTCCACTCCCAGAAATGCATAATTGTAGGGAGTGAGTCGGTCATGCTTTATTGGTTCCCCCACAACTAATTTGATGTAAAACTGAATTTATTTCAAAAGATATCTTAATGTTAACGAACCTTGAGCAACCGTGAATATGTCCCAATAAGAATACCAGCAGAAGTTGTTTTAATTCATTATTTAAAATTCAAAATGGTGCTTCGAGAACAACCCAAGTGGGATAAGGTATTTCTTCTTAGTTTATTTGTTTCATGTAATAATTTTGTTTAACTTGCACGGTTTGCAAGGAGTTTTGATTAACTGATAAAACTATTCAGTTCATGTGGTGCTTAAAAGAATCCTCTGTTGAATCGCGTAAAGTGACATTTTTTTGTATATAATTCTATAAATCGTTGTCGTTTTGGAAAATAGATGCTAAGAAAATTATTTGCCATGACTGATATATGGCTTGCAAAATTTGATCGGTAATTAGCGATTACCGAGGATTATTTCGAACCCTGTCTTATGAGTGTTTCAGTTTAACGGACGTTTACTTGTCTCATGTCACACTGACTCAGTGTGAGCCTTCAAAAGCACCGCATTGTAATTAGCCAGTCCACTCATCATGTCAACTGAATAGAACTACCAGAATACCTTGCAAATTCTCTCATTTGTCTCATGCAAATTCAGTTTTGTTGCCAAAGACAATGGGAATATAATTGATCAAATTAACATCACAAACAAGATTTCGAAACATTCTGGTAGCTGTATTCAGCAGATGAATAGATGAAACCGGCCATTGTCACTGGGAAACTTGATATTCAAGTAAACACAAGAATAGACACAGCATAATCTTGGTAATGTATCGACTACTTATTTCAGCGTCTTTCTTTAAGCAAATAAATAACAATATCGCTTGAAACATATATCTATATGTGTATGCACAAGAATGATATCATCGATAACTCTGACGACTGGATTGGTGATGTCGGTAACATAATAATATATACAGAGGCGACAATTTATGAAAAGAGAGAGTTGACGGAAAATATTAAAGTTGGTTTTGTAATTTAGTTATTTTCCTCCTTAACTGACAAGCCGATATCACCAAATGCAGTTGTCTGAGTTAATTAGCGATAATGTCATTCTCGTGCACGTATAGTCTTTCAAGTGAAAGACTCTTATTTATTTATTATTTATTTGGTTTAATAATGACCTTGATATAGAGTCGAAATATTACCATGATTACTGTAGCTGTTCTAACTGTGATTTTGCTGTTCTTTATCTCAATGTCAGGAGGGTATGTAGCACTGAGGTAACCGTGGCAGTTGCCTCGGTGAAAAAAAAACAAGCGGGAACTAACGTCCTTTCTGCGCTGAAGAACAACCTGGCTAGCTGTCGACAAGGATGGAATAAAAAAAGGAATTTCATAATCTAGGTAAAAAACGAATCCTTTTTAAGAAATTCCACTAGTTAGTAAAATTTTAGAAAACCAGGTTAAGGTTACTAAATACTGGATACCACAGTAGTGCGTCCAAACCTCAGAAAATCAAATATTTACCTGGGAGAGCACGCTCTAGGACGTACTATACTCACAAGATCTTTCGTTAAAATGGTAAAAAAGTCCATGCTAGATACGCTTCTGTTCGATATCAAATTCCAAGAGTGGAACAAGTTTTGGTTTATTTTTCCCATTTAATTTACATTTTTTTTAAAATTTGTCGCCCGGTTATGGTTTTTGGTCGTTGCATAACATTCATAAAGTTTACTTACTAGTTAAACACACTTCCTATCTGTTTACGGAAACTTGCTCTTGTAACGAAATCGGATTTAATAATTATGTAAGAACCATCAATTTAACGAAACCAAGATATTTTCATGTAAATGAAATCAATAACCAAATATACCGAATGTAGAATAGGTTTTTAGCCATTTTTTTATAATTAGATTTGTGCAGAAGTTATATTGTCCCTCAAAAGGCTGACGCGAAATATTTGTTGCCGGAAATCCTTATCTTTTGATGACACAGAAGTCTTTGTTGGTAACTTTGTCCCAAAGGCTCAAAGCTTAGGTTTGTTTATGTATATGCATGACGTTTCGCTGAGGTTAATTTCTATATCCTTAATTAAAATATTGTTAGTTGTTTTTAAGAGCTTGAACTCACGAGATTTCATTTCTTATTTTCCTAATTGCTGTTATAATCGCATGGGTGTGTAGTATGTGATGCTCTTAAAGAAAAACGAGTTGATAAAGAGTAATGCTTACAGTTTGTCCCATTGTCTTGCCTTTTCCCCCAATCACAAAGAAAACTTTAATTTGGAAAGAGGAAAACAAGAACCACAAAATCAAAAGATTTGTTGCGTGAGTTTATATATTTTTTCAAAATAGGTAGAGTCAGAAAGGCACATTACCGGGGAGTTTGGACCGTTTGCTATTAAAAAATACTCACTCGTTATTTCCTAAATTGCTTAATAACCCGATAAAGAAAATAGAAAAAATTTATTATTTGTTTCACTGAATAATGAGCATTAATATTTGTGTGTTAAGACTTTTTAAAACAAACCATTTACTTAGCTGGGTGAATGAAATATTTATGCACGCAAAACCTGCACGAAATCCCTTTGTAATTCCATAAACTAGGATGTATTGCGCTGAAATATCTATCCCGATATTGTCTGTGTTGAATGTTGCGTGGAAACAGTAGGAAACAAGTCACGGAGCAATATTGATTGGGGAAACCATCCTCATTTCAAAACGTGATAACACTCTCAACTAAGATCATCAGTACCATATATCTGAGTTAATTGGCCTCGGATTCATCCTAAAACGAGGGAAAACCCTGAATAAAGAACAAAACGAAACCCAAAGTTTCAGGGCAAATTCAACCACTAACTCCAAATAACTGCATGGTCGACGACTGGTCGTTCTTTTAGATGTATTTTTTATTGTTTAAAGCGATTATTTCCAAAAAGGGCGTATGAAGTTAAAAAAAGCTTTCAAAAGAAACTCTTATAGCTCTTCTATATCTTACTTGGTTGTTGAGATCTTAAGATTTACTTGATATGTGTGAATGATCCCACCGCATACATTACTCGTTGCATAATGACTTGAAAAGAAATCGCGCGTATTTATGAGTGTTGAACTAAATAACTCGAAAAGTTGTGTGTTTTTTGTCGCAGGATACATACTGGTACTTGCATAGTTGTATGATTTAGGGAAGTTGAAGATTTAGGAAAGTTAGTTAAGGGTATATGAAATTTACAAAAATACGCTTGAAAGAAACTCTTTCAGTTAAAAGAACTTCAGAAATTATACAGATTGTTCTTTACTGCTCTTCCATATCCCACTTCTTACATAATATTATACAATTATTGGACGAGGTTGAGCAAAATATCGTGATTTATCAGTGGCTCGCTGATCAGTTATTTGCCGATGCCGAAGGCATCACTCGAAAAAGGTTTACGGCAACTTTAGTTGTTTTCCTTGTATTATCGGAGCCTTTTTCATCCAGTAAATCTGCCAGTTCACTTTCCGACAGCTCGGCAAAGCGAGCCATTTGATATTTTAACGAGAAAACGATATTTGTTATTTCAGCTGACAAATCATTTTCGAAGTGCGAATGCTCAATAGCGTGTTTGCACGCAGTTATTTGCAGGTAAATTAACCAATCAGATTTGAGAATACTATAAAGTGAATGATACTAAGATTTATTTGATACGTAAATAACTCCGTCACAATACGTCATAATACGTAAAGACATAGTGTAGAAGGAAGATTAGCATTAAAGTTCTCCAACAAATAAATTATTCCCTAAATCTCTTAGCATCCGACCCTCCTGTTTGCTTTTCATTTAGATTAATTCGTTTATTTTTTAGGTCTTTTTCTCCTTTCTTTTTGCTTGGGAATAGATTTAGTACAAGTGACAAAATACTAAGTTGACCTCGCCTATTGAGCGCTGACCCTGCGTGACCTAGCTGAAGTTATGAACGAAAGCGATCCCACCAGATCATTACCACGGAAAACGGAAACAATTAAAGTTGGCAAAATGGTAGCGACTTGCAAAGGTAAAATCGGATCTTGGCCTTTTCCTGATTATCAAAATTATGTATTTCGAGATTGCCATTTGATATTATATTAAAGGCTTTGGAAATTTTGCTGATCAAACTGTGGAACACCAAGGACTCAGAAAAACTTTGAGCACCATGACAAGTTGTCACCATCAAACTCCAAAGTACGCGTGTTAACCCTTTACTGAGCGGCTCTTCAGGATGTTATAATATATATCTATATAATTCTATAGCGTACCGATGTGTAATATTTAAAAACCGAGTAAGGAGTGCTTTATCGGGTATAAAACACGAGGCGACAATGATCCACGAGTTTTTTAAATGACTTCTGAAATCAACCTCTTTATATGCTGATTGACGAAGAAAGTTTGGCAATTAGTCATTAGTGTTTTTTGACCCGCAATAATTTGACACGAAAAGTGAGCGAGATCCGTTTCAGATATATAGGTCCGTTGCGGTTATGATTATATACTTTCTGATGTAAACGCAACCAGTAAACATCTTGCTCAATCGTACAACAATTTTCTTACGACTAACGGACGTTCGTCAAGCTCATTTCCTCAGAAAAACGATTTCTAAGCCCCAGACGCGAATCTAACCCGCAATGAATTTCTCTTTAACAACATAATTACATTCATCATGGCGACGAATCATATTGACGGTTTGCACATGACCTCATGACGGCCATGTTGGTGGAACTTCAATAGAAGAATCACATTAACTGGTATTGTATGTGACACCAACATACCCGCCGTTTCATTGTCTTTTGCTTGCATTGATTACAAACTATCAATGTGACAATTGTGGCGCGCAGATTGGCCTTCATGAAGGCAACAAGAATCTCATCACGAAGGGAAGGTCCAACTTGGTATTAACGAACTTCAGCTCAATGCGCTGAAGCTCTCGAAAAGCTTCAAGTGACCCATTACCATATCGTTTTCCGCTTGGACACTCAAATGCAGTGATACCGAAGAAACGATACGGTAATAGAGCAATAAGGACTAAACAGCAATACATTTGCTTGTGGTATTACTCATCTAACACAGGTTTGTTGGAGTAATTGTGCATGGTTGGAATGCGTCGGAATTTTTTCGAATAGTGCAAAGTGAGTTTTAAATGCTCGGTGTAAAAACTTGCCAAAAATGCATGGCGATGTCAAGAATGAGAAACAAAGTACTGCAATAGTCTTCACTGTCTTCTTAGTTGGTTTCCAACCAGGATCTGTTAGAGGACCAAGTGATGTCGAAGTGAACAAGCTCGGTCTTTTTATACAACTTTTTGCAACTTGATTAGAATATCAAGAGAGAGAGTCGTTGTCATTGTTTCATGAAAGGTGATATTCGTGATTTAGATATATTGGACTTGTTTTTAACAAATTATAGTTATTGTTTCAAAGCAAAATTTTTCCTGTTTGTGAGTATAAAGATCTCTTAAAAGGCGAAATACACAACAAAAAGCATTGAATGTCAACAAAATAAAAATGTAAAACGTATTGAAATATATATCAGTTGAACGGCGAACTGTATCAAATAGTAGCTGTTGAATTGCCTTTATGTATTTTAACACGAAAATGGAAATTTATCGTATTCACATGCTCATATGTTTACATCACGCACTCCATTCACCATAAACATAATAATAATAGTAACTTTATTTAATGAGGCTTACACACAACAGCTAAAAGCTGACAAACCAGTTGGCCTCCCAACTACTAACAAATATAAAAGAGAATTTTATCAGTTAAAAATAATGATACCTAGAATTACAACAAATACAAAGATAAATACTAAGTAAATTGCAATCAACAATGAATTGTAGAAACTAACAGTGGAACTAGACATGAAAACATCATAATAGTACTTTTTCAATGTTTTTATAAGAATCAATAAAATTTTGCCTCAGTGATAACTTAAAATGGTTTAAATTTTTCATTTTCTTAATATTTGCTGGAAGACTGCTCCATAATTGGATTGTAGTTACAGCAAAAGATCTCCCTTCTTCGCTATTACGCTGATATTTAGGACCTACTAAGTCTACAGATCCAAATCTGGTTGATCTGTTATGCAACGAATTGTTCGTAGAAAATAATTCATCTATATACGATGACCTGTTTCCAGACAGTCTCTTGGAAATTAAAACACATTTAAAACATTAATCTTTAATCGAATTTGCAAACCAGTTTGAATTAACCTGGCTTATTTGAGAGAAATAGGTTCCTTGTTTTCGTGTATTGTTTGGAAGCTGAAACCGATTCGAGTGCCAACTTAGAGCAAGTACCTCAAGTGGCAAGCGGCCAGCCAAACGGTGACCGGAAGATCTCCCGTTGGAATCGGAAGTCCAAATTTCCTGATAAAAACATCAGAAAATATTCCCGTTTTATGAATTCATGTGCTTGTAAAAACAAATTTTGTTATCCATGCAAGAAATGCTAGATATTATAATTTGAACCTGTTGCGCTGTACCTGTAAGAAGAACACGCATAGTAATTGTGCTATGTTGTGCTAAAACAGCTGAGAATGGAGAGAATCTGTCGCGCATGCGTTCAAAACTGGGTCAAGTGTTTTGAAGGAAATTTTAATTTAAACATACAAATATTATATATGATAGTTACTTTAAGACAATCTTCGTAGTTTTAATTTAGTTTATAATATTCTAAATTTAATTATCTGTGTGTTTTGTAAGCTAATATTTTAAAGTCCTTAGTTGTAGTTTAGAGGCCTTTCTTAAAATTTAGTCTTTTACTTGATTCGGGCGGCATGATTTGGTTAGATTTTATGTAGCTATTTGAAAAGACGGAAGGATTTTCAGGTGTACAAGGAGAATCATTTTCTGATTCTCATACCGCAAATTTCACCTTGCGTCATCATCTTTTACTGGTAATAATCCGTAAAGTTTGTAAAACTATTCGAGATAGCGCTTCCCTTGTTCGACTTGGTCTAATTAGTCCAAGCTATTTTTATTATGTATAGTTTGCTATCTCAAATGGAACATAACATCCGTTTGGAGTCACGAAAGGTCGACAAGTTAGATCCGCACTTACTGATTCAGCTGTTGAAACACGAAGTATATTACAATTTCTTCCAATTATTAGTACCCTTAATTAGAATTAAAATAACTTGATTTATAATAGTTAATGCTTATTTCTATATTAACCTTACAGCGCATTATGATTGCCAAAATTGAAATTAAAATTTCTCTTTAAAAACGACTAAGGACGAGACTTAACACCGCAAAGTTATCGGTAAGGTAAGGATGAAAAATGCTAAAGTGCTGTATTTTTCGAAAAGGGGAAGACCTGTATGCCTTGTCCCAAAACCAAAACATTAATCGGTAAGACTAGGCTGAAATTTAATGTTTACACTGTGTTATCAATCCGTACTTAATTGCCAATTTGCCTTGCCTCGCCAAAAATTATCCATGCGCAGCCAAATAAATACGCAGTGTAAATGGGGTTTTAATGCCTTGGGGGGGGGGGGCAGGAAAACCTGATTTCCGACCATTTTTGAGGAATAGTTTATTTTAAAACGCAGCATTATTAATTTGTGAGATAGGGAGCCGAAGTTAGGGAATCGGCATTGCACACTGGTTAGCCTCCGTGGATCGCACGTATGTATCTTGTACAGTTGGTTTTTTAATACTGACGTACCTAGCACTTCGAAGAGGTTAGTTTATTCAAGAAGACCTAGTCTGGCTAGGTTACTTTAAGCTTGCATGGGCTAACAAGTATAGAAATGCTGCTAAATTCTCAAAAGAATTATATGTGTCGGTAAACGAGATAACGGAAGAGAGTTAACAAAAAATTTAAAAAACCCAAATACCTCAACAGTACTTACGCATGTCCGTGGACTTTGCGGACGGTGTGACCTTCTTCAGATCTGAGACGCCCCCCTCAACAGGGACACAAATACGTAAGTACTTTTGAGTGACTTTTGATGCGTTCTCTTCTTTTCTCACATATACTGAAATATTGGAAAAACTCCAAAACATTCCTGAGCCCCACAAAGTATTTTCTCCTCCCACGGTGCCTTTTGATAGGGATCTGACGTCATAAGATCTCTAGAATACTTTACACTAAATCATTGAAGGTTCACACGGTAGTGACATGTTTATCGCTAACATTATTTCTCCACATTTTTGGAAACGTCATGCAAAGTGGTTGACATCCAAACACTGGCTGAGAATATCACAGTGGCATGAAAATGTTGGGTTACGGGGACGAACAATAAGCTGATATAAAAACAAGATATTTTTATAAATGGGGCCTTCATTCGAAACACTATGTTCGTTCCTTCATTTTCGGTCGTTACTAAACTATTTTGGCTTTTCGTTTGAAATAAGGAAAAATCTAATTGAAAATTAAAAACAAAACAAAAAACAAGTCATGCTGAACAATGGTCTAGTACATGCGAAGCTACTGATTTGATTTTCCCCTCAAGGTAAAAGCATCTTTTTGTTTTTTATTAAATGCAACTGTTTTTCTCTGGCTTCAGAGTGGATCTGAAGTTCCTAAACTTGGATACTTGTTAGAAACGCCTTACCCGGTAGAAGCTGTTTAAGCGTGAGAGAAGGAAGAATTTTCTAACCGAAAATGCTCTACGACTTGCTTTCTGGTATTTCCGTACTACTTTAAACAACCGACATCTTGATCGATATCTCAGCCCAGAACATGCCCATTTATGGCGTGACATTGGGACTCTGAGCAGATTTTGCGCGCATAGAAAAATCCCAAGCCGTTAGGCAAACTGCTGTATTTAAATAATCTTTATTCACATGTTTATCTGTAAGAACATTATTCAGAATAACCATTATTCAATGCACCAAATGACAATTTTTCCACTTTCTTTAAGGGGGTATTCTGCAATGCAGGAAACTCCAAGAGCATAAACTCCAATCGCGAATGAGCTATATCCGAGGAGCTACAGGAAAACTCGTGGCCTGGGTCTAAAGGACTCGGATGAGTACAGTCGGATGAAATGTCTTTGATATTTGATCGCGAATTGTGTTGATCAGGCATTTTATCATGTTTCTCCGAGATAATAACCACACCACATGCCAAACGATTTTAAACGCAGTCAAGAAAACACAAGCATGAGCGGCTCCAGGATTTGCTCGACAGGTTGTTTAGGCTTTCCCGACAGATGGGCCAGATTAAATCAGGTAAAGGTAACAATATTCTTAGGATGTCCGGGTGCATGTTCTCCTGTAAAAGTTTTGAATTTAAGATCCCTGAAATGACATTTCCTTTACGTTGAGGGTACTTTTGAGCAAATTCTAAGATTCTTAGTCACATTTTTTGTAGTAGACTTCAAACTCCATTAATACGGCCACCTTCGGGACAAAAATACCTAGCCATATATTAATGGGTTTGTAAAATTAAAATACATATCGTGAAGCTTTTTGCTACGGCCCATGACTGATGACTTTCGGACGAATTATTTACTTTTTACAGTATCCCCAGGGCCCAGTCCCCGACGGGTGGTCCACGCTTACCTCACGGGTAGTCATTAGACCCCTCGACCCCTCTACACCCACCCCTAAACACAAGTAAAGAAAAACCGTGGGTTCAAATTCTTAAAACTGTATTATACAGGATAATAATAAATAATACAGAGGATAGCCTCACAAAAGACGCTAAACATACATTATGTTAGGACATTAATCCTATAACAAATAAACCTGAGCACCGAAATTTTTCATATTCTTACAAACCTACATCTTCTCTGGAGGGTAAAAGTAACGACTTGTCCATGCATGTTATATCTTGCATTTGTTATACATAATTGCATGAATACCTACGATAAACTAACAATCGCTTAAATCTTATGAACATTCACTTGTCTGTGCGAGAAGCCTCGGGATTCTTAAAGTGTATATGAAGTGAATAAGTTGGCAAGAAACTCACTTATTTGAAAGAACATTTTAAACTATGATGATTTGCCGTTACAGCTTTCCCATACCTCACCTCGTTCATGAGATATTTAAATTTGTTTCATGTGCAAATAACACCCCGGCTAGCATAATAACTTGTAAAATAAGGAATATGGTGGAAGTCATCAAACAAAACCGCTTGAAGCTGCACATGTGCGAGTATTTGTTCCCCAAAAAGTAAACTTTCGAGTGATCATGATTTAATTCAATTATGATTAAGATACACTAGAATTCCCAATAACTGAATATGTAATAAGGCGAATTCAATCGTTTACACACCAAAGAAATCTTAGCTGTACTTACGTATATATTTCCGACGACGATTCGGAAGGAGTGTCCTTGTTGAGAGAGAGACCTCTCTGACCTGAAGAAGGACACATAGCCTGAAATGCCATCGGAAACACGCAAGAACTGTTTTAGTTTTTTTATAAAAAAGATTTATTTTACTCTCCCCTATCGCCTTGTAATAACCGACAGATGTTGTTCTTTTGAGAACTAAGCAGTATTCTATTTTGTTATACTTGTTACCCTACACAGGTTCAAACACAACAAAACGATAATACCAACAAAAGATATTAGTGGTCTCAAAACCATGGGTAAATCAGACAAAGACCTTTTGAAATAAACTAACCTTTTCAAAATGGTAGTGACCGCAGTATTAAAAAAAATCTGTGCAAAATACATACTTGAGATGACCCTGCCAATGTACAACGTTTATTTCTTTACCTTTGCTCCTTGTCAAATTAAGAACAACAAAACTTATTGCGCTAAAAAAACCAAAACAACTATTCGTCAAAAATGGCCGGAACTTTCTGGTCCCCTCGGGAGATTACGTCACTGCTTCGCCCACTGTTGTTATTTAAGATAAGTTTTAATTAAACACTTTTAGATGCGTTTAGATGACAAGACAGCCATACAAATAAGCATTGACTACTATTAATCTGATTATTTTGAGATATAATTCAGGGTACCAATAATTAAAGAAATCTTGATGTATTTCGTGCTTCAACTACTGAACCAGTACTTCTAAAAGCAGATTTAAATTGTCGATCTTTCGAGACTCTGAACGGATGTTATGTTTCACTTGAAAATTGTAAATGATAAAAATAGCTTTGACTAATTAGACCACGTCTAGCAAGAGAAGTGCTACCTCGATTAATTCAATAAACAAGTTAAAGTGCGTGGCACCAGGTGAACTTTTCGACAATGATCAAGCAAAACCGAATCAAACTAAAGACGTTATTTTATAAGAGTTACTCGTGACAGTATATGTCATGGGACAAGAAAAACGCACAGATAATTTGAATTAAAATATTATAAACTAATTTAAAAGTACGAGAACTGTATTAAAGTATGATATACAATTTCATATTTGCTTGATGGAATTAATATCTCCCTGACAATACTTTACATTATCCCTCTTCTGTTAGCGCATGTTCAATCTTTTTTTCCATCCTGAAGTACTTTAACACCAAAAGTAGAGTTACCAAAGGTTATCTTCTAAAAGGCATGGCACAACAGGTTTAAATGACAATATGTAGCATTTCTCGTTCGGATAGAAAAGTTTGTTTTTAAAAATGCATTGATAGAATAGGACGTACTTTTCGATTTTTTTTAAGGGAACCAGACTTTGAATTCCACCGAGAGGTCTTCCGGACACCTCTGGTCTGCTTGCGACTTGAAGAACCCACTTGACCCTCATACCTGATTCAATTTTCGACCAATATAGAAAAGAGAACCTGTTTTGCTCAAACAAACCTGGTTAATTAAGATTCATTTGTAAATTCAGTTAACGATTAATTTTATTTTAGATGTACTGTGTAATGTAAACATATGAACAATTGAATGTAATATATTTCCATTTTCGTGCTGAAGTAAATAAAGGCATTTCAATAGTAGCAATTAGATACAGTTCGCCGCCTAACTGGCATACATTTCAATACGTTTTTCCTCTTGAATTTATTGAAATTTCGATACTTTTTGTTCTCCATTTTGCCTCAAGGGTTCTAAATACTTACAAACAGGAAAAGTTTTGTTTTGAAATAATACTGATAATTCGTTACAGAAAAATCGAGTATCTCTAAATCATGAATAATACCTTTAATGAATCCATGACAGTGACCCTCTTCATATTCTAATCAGGTTGAAAATATTGTATAAAAGGACCGAGCTTGTTCACTTCGACATCATTTGATCCTCAAACAGGTCCTGGTTGGAAAGCAACTGCATTAGAAGACAATGAAGATCTTCGGAGTGCTTTGCTTCTTTTTTGTGCCTTGCATTTTTGGTAAGTTTTTACATCAAGCATTTAAAATTCACTTTGTATTGGATTTAATGCAGCCACGCACGTTTGCCCTTTTAAACCAAATGTCTGCCTCCTTTAAAATGGCCGCCTTCATACTTATTGGGGCAAGGGTAACCATTAAGGACAGAATAAACAAAGGATTGGGTTTTCGTTTGCTCAAACGCACATAATTTCCTTCTCAAATATCTTTTTTAACGATTTATCTTCGTTCGTGTTGGCCATCTTGAAACTTCCTCCTCGTGTATACAGTCTAAGCACGATTCCAACATGTTTGTTCAAGCTCTAAAATTGAAGTAACTGCCCATTTTTGGTGGCTTTCTAAACATTACATTTCATGACACGATTTTTGGTCGGGGTCACAAAAAAGACTAAAAAGCTCTGGTTTACTTGTGCTAAAAATTCTCCAACAATTCCATAATACCACTTACTAGGAATTTCAATTAATTAACAGTCGTTTTGATGTCCTTAGCTCTGACAGTTGAGGAAGATAACCAATTGGTTGATGCCCACCAAAATTATGACCAGTCCGAAGTTGCCGTGAGCTTCGACGAAGAAAAAATGGAGGAATCCGATAATGGCAAAGAAGTCGTGGAAGACCAAGAAACTAGCGACGAAGAAGATGAAGACGAGGAGGAAGAAATTGGCGACGAAGAAAACAACGTCGAAGAAAATAACGATGAAGAAAATGATGACGAAGAAAGCAACAATGTAGAAGAGACAGAAAATGACGAAGGTAACTGTGACTTTTGTATCTTCTATAGTATTATCTTAAAAGAATAAATTAAAGAAACAGCTTCCGGAATCTAAAGCAAGAAATCTTACGATCCTAGGAACCCCAACCAATAACGCTCTCCGACTTCTCATTAAATTTATGATTTACGTCCTGTTATGAAGAGTTCCATGAGTAAATGAAATAAATAAATTACAAATTGTTTTTACAGATGAAAACCAGGAGCTTGAAAACCAAGATGAAGAAAAGCGAGGTAAATTTAAAACAATGAAAAAAATTGTTCATTTATACTTGTTCGTTTGATCGTTCTTTTGTCCGTCCATTAATTCATTCTTTCCCGCGCCCTGTTATCCATTCGTTCGTTCACTCATTCGGTTGTATGTTGGTTCTTCGTTAGCTTGCTGGGTTGTTCGTTTGTTCGTTCGCTCATTGGTTGGTCCTTCGGTTCATTTGTACGCTCTTTTGTCGGATAAAATCTGTCTTGTAGCCTGACTATAGAGACATTTAATAAAATAGGAATCCACATTGAATAAAAGCTCATTAGAAAATACGCAGCGTAAATGCCTGATATTCCTTGAATATACCATCCAAAGTTTTGTGTTATCAGTTGTTCTCTACATTCGTTTCTATTTTTTGTTCGTCATTACTGCTCATGCTTGATTACAAATCCTCAGGTTCTCTTTCAATTTTACTTTATTTTTTGACTTTATTTATTCTAACCTAATTAATACCAAAATTTTCTGACAGAACTGTTTTTTTTATCGAAAACGTGACGAGAATATTTCTGATATCTTCTTGTATCTACAGGCCTCTTCAGAGGGAAGTGCAGAGTCATCCGTAAAGGACGTAAGCTTTGCAAACTTTGTTGCCGACGTTCCTGCAGGCGAGGACCTTTCTGCCGCCGCCTTGTCTGTCGAGGAGGGCGCCGACGTTACCTGTGTGGAAAAAGACGAGTATGTAAACGAGTAAAAAAGGCCATCCCAAAAAGAAGACCTGGATACGGTTACCATCCCGTAAAATATGGCCTACCCATTAAGTATATCTATAAGTTAGTTTGCCACCGTAAGCCAATATACTGTTTCAGAGGGAAGAGGAGGAGATGTATATGGAAAAGAAAAAGTTGCCGAAAGTGTGGCGTTACCTGCAAATATCGTAAGGTAAGTTCTCTTTTAATGCCAGATATTTTACGAAGAAAGAATTGTAAAGAATTGTAAAGAATTGTAGCAGAGCTGCATGGGTTGTACCAGAGCACGCAGTGACTGATCCAAGCGAAGGCACAAGAGGCTGGTTCCCTCCTTTTAAGTTCGAGCTGAAATTTTTTGTCGAGTCCTTGAGTTACGTTTCTCGAAAAATTTACTTGTCTTTTGTAAACACTTATTCATGAAAGCGTTATGGATAAGGGTAAACTGATGTAAAAACCTAAAAGTAATGCCAGTGTGGCTGAAAAGAAGGTAGTTGGTCAATTATTACGTATAAATAAGGAAAAAAGATTTTAAAGTATTGTTTGTCCACCTAGTAAAATCATCTGGCGTTAGCCAGAGTAAACTGATCCTCCCAGAAAAACGTTAGATGTTTAGCTGAAGGGAAATTTTCGAGTGTCAAAAAAATTATTTTAAGGCCCCCGCAGCCGGCCATCTAGACCAGATTAGATTGATCGAATTAGGTCAGATTTGATCATATCTCTTTCTACCAGATTACATCAGATGAGGCCAGGTCAGATCAACACGGTAAGCTCTATATATGGCTGGAGGGAGAACTCCAGTTTATCGGCCAGGCAAAAAGCAAAACCAAACATGACCGACTTGGAGGCCAATTTTGCACGTCAGTTTCCGGCCCCTACGTGGTCTCAGAACTGGAAACTTACGTGAAAAACTGCGAAGGGAACTGAAACTGACGTGCAAAAATCACCTCCATGTCCGCCATGTTTGTCTTCACCTGAGGGACGGAAGATATTTACCAGTCAAATATAGAGCTCACTGGATTAACCTCGAATCTAGGTTCTCTTCTCCCCTGCTGCTTGATACAAGGTTGAGGTCAGACCAGATCAGACCTAAGGAGACCAGATGAGGTCAGATCAGATTTCATCATTCAGGTCAAATCAAAATCGTATAAAAAAATCGAGGTACAAGGTAGTTATGTATGACCGATCACTCAGAAATAAATTTAAATGTTAGTCGCCCTCATTTTTAGCAAAAAAGCTGATTAATTCTTTCAACTTTACAGTGCTTCCGTCCATCTTATTCCCACAAAGGATACAAAGCTTAGGACGAGGTTAACATCGACTAACAAGAGCAAGGGATGAAAATATTAGGATAGTTCTTGTATCTCGTATAGACCTTGTGATGTAACACTCGTTATCTCTTACCGTTACGAAATAAAAGTTTACTGAAAAAATCACGTGTTGCATTAATTTCCATAGGTGAGATAAAGTCTTGATAATTCTCGTTATCTCATGATACACCCACAATTCGTTGTTTGAAAACAAGCGTTAAAATTTAAAATTTCGAAATTGGTTTAAAATATAAAAATTTTGTTTCCACAAAGTGGTGTGGAAATGATTTGAAAGACTTTGATGCAAGATTTATGGGAAATTTTCGTAGGCAAAAAATTTGATCAAAAAATTGATTGAAATATGGAAATTACTTGGAAATATGAATGTTTAGCTTTATAAAGTGGTTTGGAACTGATTTGAAAGACTTTAATACAAGATTTATGGGAAATTTTCGATCGTGAAAAATTTGATGAAAAAGTAAAGGGGTTAACCCATGGTTTTTGACGATTTTACGACTGTTTTTAAAATTAGGAAATTACTTGGAAATATGAATATTTAGCTTCTACAAAGTGGTTTGGAACTGATTTGAAAGACTTGAATACAAGATTTATGGGAAATTTTCGATAGTGAAAAATTTGATGAAAATGTAAAGGGGTTAACCCATGGTTTTTGACGATTTTACTATTTTTAAAATTTGGAAATTAGTTAAAAATATGAAAGTTCATCTTGTATAAAGTGGTTTGGAACTGATTTGAAAGACTCTGATGCAGGATTTTTGTGAAATTTTCGATAGTGAAAAATTTGATGAAAAAGTAAAGGGGTTAACCCATGGTTTTTAACGATTCTACGACTATTTTTAAAATTAGGAAATTACTTGGAAATATGAATATTTAGCTTCTACAAAGTGGTTTGGAACTGATTTGAAAGACTTAAATACAAGATTTATGGAAAATTTTCGATAGTGAAAAATTTGATGAAAAAGTAAAGAGGTTAACCCATGGTTTTTGGCGATTGTACGACTATTTTTAAAATTTGGAAATTAGTTAAAAATATGAAAGTTTTGCTTCTACAAAGTGGTTTGGAACTGATTTGAAAACTTGTCATCTAAAATTAAGGTAAGTTTCTTACGGTGGCAAATTTGATCAAAAACAAAGCGATTCTTCAAAAGTTTCAAAATTAGTTCAAAATAATAATTAGCAAAGCAAAATGCAAGCTTTTGGGCTTTAATTTTAAGCTAAGAACACTTGCTCAGATAAGTTTGAAATCAATCTGAGGTATTTCAAGGTAGTCACCCATCCTAGTACTTACCCAGCCTTGACTGGCTTAACTTCACACCTCAAAGGTGAGCAGTAGCGCGCCAATTGATCAGGCTAACCAATGTATGCTTACGCCATGCGTTATTTTGACAATTTTACTCAGTTTAGTACATTGAGCTTATTTAAAGCTTTTTTGCTAAAATTACAGCAAATTTCCAAGGGTGAGAAATTGGATCAAAAAGCAGGGGGTAAACCCGTCATTTTGTACGATTTTTTACAGTTTCCAAATTTCGAGATACGTTTAATATATGATACTTTAGCTAAAATAAACTGGTTGGAAAGTTATTTGCAAGCGTTTCAGCTGAAATGACGGTACATTTACGAGGGTGCAAAATTTGATCATAACGAAAAAGGGTCAACCCATGGTTTTTGACGATTTTTCACAGTCAAGTCTTGAGATAAGTTTAAGATAATTATATAAGTCCAGCGAAAATAAATAGGAGCTTATTTAAAAGCTTTTTGACTTAAATTACGGTAAATTCTGAGGGTTAACAATTGGATCACAAAGCAAAGGGGTTAACCCATTGTTTTTTATGATTTTTACATTATTTCTAAAGTCTCAGGATAAGTTCAAAATAGGAAAGTTTAGCGAAAACGAAGTAGTTTGGAACTTATTATAGAGCTTTTCAGCTAAAATTAGGCTTAATTTCCCAGGATGAGAGATTTCATTAAAAAACAGCACGGTTAGCCTTACAGGAATCCCACAGTTCTCCATGCCCTCAAGCTTTTCATTGTTCTGAGTCATTTTTGGTTAGCTGTAAACGGCCTATCGGAACCAGTGATGGTTGTTTCACATTCAAACTCTCTTCGAGTAAAGTTTTGAAAATAACCATGGTAAGAAAATAATTGGTTGAAGATCATATCAATGATCTTCTCCAAGGGGATGTTCGTAAATAAAGAAGTAACATCAAAACTGGCCATAACATCATTATCAGTATTCTAAAAGTACCTCAGTCAACAGTACGCAGCCTAATATTAATTTTGCCTAGTAGATGAAGGCGTGAATAATCCGGTGTAAATTTATGGAAGAGTTCATTTCAGACACTGTTCAACTAAAAGCATTTTTTTTTCATCTTGAAAACTTCTTTTATTTCTATAATGGTAAACAAGTGGCAGGGCACACTACAACACTTTTCCGACTAATCTACTATTCATTTTCGTTTCCGTTCTATGTGATCTTCAAGTGGTCCTCGATCAATGTCCAAATTCGTTCATGTTCAGGCGTCATGGATACTCATCTAATAATGCGGTTTGCGGCACTGTAAAGAGATAAATAATTGTTTTACTTTTTGTGTTTATACGTTCTATCATAACACAAACTGCTTGCCCTACGTTGAAGAGGTTTCAAGGTAGTACATCAAACAACATGTGAACAAATACGATTTTTGCCAGGGTGGCCTCAAGTGTTCTGGCGGGATTCGGCGGCATGCTCCCTTAGAAAAGTTTTGTAAATATTTAAATTTTTTTTATATGAAGATCTATAAACTAGGTTTCGTTTCTGTATTTTTATGGCATACAAGATTGTTATTAAGAGAAAATTTCCGTCTTTCAGACGGTTTGTAACCAAGCACATGATTAGTAAATGTTCATTTATTTTGAGCAACTCACTGTAATTAAGAACTTGCATTTATTCGTAATTGTCTTTTTGTGAGAGCGGAAAAGGAACGACTAGAGGACGTTCATCAAGCTCGTTTACTCAGAAAAACGATTTCTGAGCCCTAGACGGGAATCGAACCCGCAACCT
>JBAHVQ010198851.1:0-13516 GCA_036872915.1 Nanipora kamurai
AATGGACTGCTACCCGTCCCTTATTTTAAATAATGGACTGCTATAACAATAGAATAGCTAATGAGCTGTGTTTTAAACCAAGGAGAAACTGGTTCAAACGTTAAGGAGATCAATTCATTACATAAGTACCGAGTTTTCCGCCTGGCAAATAGTACAATTAAAACAATAATGTAAAAGTAGAGTTGTGCGTTGGAAGTTTTGAACGACTAGATTACTGTTTTGTCTTTCTTTTTGATAGGCAAACATTGAGGACAAATTCCAGGCCCTTCATGACAAAGAAGAAGAAATACAGGAGCTGAGAAAAGGTTTACGAGATAGAGACCGCCTTATTGAAAGTATAAACGCTGCTGTCTTGCAACGTGAGAATATGATTAAGGTGAGGACATCCTTCGGGTGGGACAGTTGCAGGGAAAAGAGGACGAATGCCTCCGCCTTCTCCACCTCTTTTCCAACGTTATTATTTTAAAAATTACAAGATTGCTGGTGAAATTTGGCCAGAGAACTCTGCTTACTTTTCCCGTTTCAAAAGTACTTGTCAGAATGGAAATTTACCCGATTTCTGTGTGGACTGCGCTATACCTTTGGTAAAGGTGAATTTTAGTCTGATGATAGCAAGATCGCAGGTCGATGCCATGCCAGAGCTCTTACTAATTCTAAATATTCGTTTAAGTCTTTCCAAGAAGGGTTAAGCCTTCTCAACTAGTAAGAGCGTTGGTGGTAAAAGATATTTCATTTTGAGGGGTATATCATTCTTACAAAAAAGTGGGTCTTCCTATTAAAACTGATGAGAGTTAAATAAAGAAAAATGTAAAGTAACGTTCTTGCACTTTGATTTTATAAATGCCGACAACATAAAGGAAAACACTTTGTTAACGACGTGACAAGCAAGATTTTAGCTCTAGGCCTGAAAATGCTGGGGGGTTTGCCTTTTGTTCGATCAGAACTGTTGGGCGATCATATCCCTCTATCCCCCAGTCTCAAGGCACCGGTACGAATTTTTTCCCTCCAGTATGGATTTCCATTTATGTTCTAGCCAGGAGTAAAACGAGTTCTCTTGTTTTTATCTGTCAAACTGCAATTGAAGCTGCCCAACAAATTGCGCACTCTTTGGAAGTTTTCTTTGCAATAGTTTTTCTCAAAGTAGCTGTAAATGAGGATTCAGTCAATCCAGTATCTCGGTATTTTCAAATACTTTTAAATAAATGGGGATTCAAGGAATTACTTAGAACTCATCAGTTACATTGAACAGTTTAACTCTTCGCCACCCAGTGCCTTATATATCGGACGCCTAGAACAAAAGGACAATTGAGAAAACAAAGCAAAAACAAAGAGAGAACAAAGAACAAAAGGACAATTGAGAAAACAAAGCAAAAGCAAAGACAAAACAAAGAACTAAAGAAAATTAATCTGGCCGTTAAAGGGTTAAAAGAGTTTTACCATCAAAGAAGGTGACGCAGAGCGGAAAGGTTGTTTTTGACATAACTAGGAGTTGGTTTGTTACCCAGTGAACGATACTAAGTAGGTTCTAATAAAACTCGCAATCAGAATAGTGCGGACTATCTAGTTGCGGATGTTTCTTCTGTTGTAGAAATCCTGTCTGAAGGCTAGTTCGCATTATACGAATTGGCCTATAATATTATTGTCGTGTGCGATATCTTTGTCCTTAAGTATTAAATATTCTTCGCAGTACTTCTGCGCTCTGCATATTACTACACTGCTGATTCACCTCAAGGGTTGTCCCAAAAAGTCCCCAATATTGTAAGGACTCCAATGATAAAGCAGCTAAAACACAGACTGGCAAGACTTTTCAGACAATCACGATAGCATTTCGGCGTCAGTTAAGACGTCGGGGAACATAGCAAGATGACAGCAACATTTTCCTCAAGTTGGGAACAATTAATGCATTAAAAGTGATAGGAACACGAAATCAAGTTATGTATACGGCAGTGTCTATACGCTAGTTTACACAACATGAAGGTACCTTCGTTACCATGGATACCCGTTGCTGAGTAAGATGAAGATGATTGTTTGTCGCAGTTCATGACTAAAATTGATTCACTAGTATAAGGTATTAATTTCACTACTACGGTAAAGTTCAGTGAAGTTGAAGTTTCACTTTCGTCGTATTCAGTCTCTGTTCACTCAGACTCGCTCCTGCAGCGGCGACTGATTAGATTCTTCGCTTTTGTCAAAGCCTATTTCGCTGCCGTAATAGGAACTCCTTTGCTTTTACTCGCTCCTGTAACGGCGACTCGTTTGCTTTTACTTTGATCTAAGGAAAGGCGTCGTATAAACGCCAAGTTCTCGATGACACACGAAAGAAAGGTACTTTTAAAAATCACTACACCCTCTCTTTTATCAAGAAAATCCCCATATAAATTAGGATTGCAAAAATAGAATACAAAGGGAAAATACCCAAGGGGACTCGCCTAATTAGCTTATTAAACCTGACCACAGGATTTGTAAGGCGACCATAACGAGACCTTTCTTTTGCGATCTGTACAACTACTTTTAGAATCTGGAATCGTCCGTTGCTGAGAAGATAGACCTGATTAATGAACTGAAACTAAATCTGAAAAACCAACAAAACCAGTATGAGGTAAGTTGGTATAAAACCCTGAGGATAGCTGTAGTATACACAAAAGAGTATACAAGCGAGGAGCCAGACGGGAATCGTAGACTTGGAACAAATATAAGTGCCCAGCACAAAACACGGAAAAAAGCCAAACTAAAAAAAGAAAGCTAAACTATCTATTTACTCATTGTAATCTGTTATTTTATCTTCACTCTGAAGATATTACGTGACGCGACGAAACCTTAGTCGACTTAATAAAACTTATTTTTACTTAATCATGGCTTTTTTCTGCGTTTTGTGCTGGGCACTTATATTTGTTCTAAGGAGTATACACCTTTGCATCTGACAGTGGTGATACTGCTGACAATATTTTTTCATTTAAAAAAGAATTGCGACTAGTTACTCCAGAGAAACCATGTATGCTAATTAGCAGTGGAAAGGCAGGAGTGTTGAAACATTGGGTCATGAACGGTAGTTTTGTAAACTACGTTCAAAACTTTTTTAAGCCAGAGTAGCGTAAAACCATGTCTGATTATTCACCTGGCTGCGTTGGGAAATTGTTCACAAAAGAAGAGGAAAATCGACACAAATAACAGAAACCTTATTAAAGTCGTGGAAAATCTTGTTGATCAAACTGTGATAAACTAAGGACTCAGAAAAACTGTGAGCTGCAGTCGAGACTCGAACGCGTAACCTTCTGAATGCTAGCCAGACGCTCTAACCACTAGAACTCAGATGGCAGGGCAAGGTTACTTTCGGTATTTAAATCTGAGACAAGCCAGTCCACAATAACGTGCTGGACTGCTAACTATTAAGTGTAGGTAGATCTTCAGTCTGATTTATTAATAGTTAACTTGTATTTGGAGATTGCAATTTGATACTGCCAGAGTCTTAGATTCAGTATCAAACTGCAATCTCCAAATAAAAAATTGACCAAAAACCTTATTTTCGTGTAATGATTTCGTGAGTGTAACTAATTAAAAGTCGCAATTAATACGCTGAAACATGCTCCCTTTCGCCTCCCCCATCCATCAATACACTCATCCATCCATCCAGACATCCATCCCACAATTCCTTCATCCGTCGAAGCATTTATCCAATCCGTCCATCTATCCAGCTTCATCTCCTCCGCCCTCCTGTGTTTCTGCCTCCCTCTCACTTTGCCCTTCTCCCACTTTCCCTCTATTTTTATTCTCACATTCCCTCTCCCTCTGTGTTTTTCCACCTCTCCATCTCCGATCCTTGTTTCCTCTGCATTGCTCTATTCCCACCGAACCTCCTCTCGCTTTTTTCATTCTTCCCATCCTTTCCTTGCATTCGTTCTCTTACTCTTTGATGCCCCTTCCCTCTCGCTCTCCATCTTTCCTCCCATTTCTTTCTCCCTCCCTTCCTCTATGCCCCTATACCTCGAAGATCCTCTCAAAGCACTAGTCCTGTGGTACAAGACACGAATCGTATACATTTTTTCAATAATGATTTTCTAAATTTGATTGGAATTTGACGCTTGTTTTATTTACCTAATACAGAGAAAACAAAGACCTCTTTTGCACTTAGCCTTCAATAGTTATGGTGTGGTTTTAACTGTTCTATAACACCTGTATTTTTCTCTATCCAAGGAGGCCAGTGAGATTGCTTTAAAAAGGAGTTGTGAAAATGAAGGTTTGATTGAAAAACTAAAAAGAAATTTGACGAACAGGGAGCAACAGATTGAGGTGAGAATGGTAGTGATGTTCCTACACACTCGTCCATAGGCGGTTTCATACTAAGAAATGAATGATCGAACAGTCAAAACGATCCATAAGTTCAATCTCTCACTAACATAACCACTTGCCATTGATTTAGAATTTAAAGACCGCTCTTCAACGGAAAACGTCAAAGGAGGTGAGCACAGTTTTCAAAAACTTCGCTTCATTCTACTGAATGTTCATCTCACTTCTATCCCTGGATGGTTTTCAGGCGAAAAACAACGAAGAACATGAATTGGTGAACGAACTGAGTAATTCGCTGAAGGAAAAAGAGAAAATGTTGTCAGTAAGTGTCGTGATTCAAAACTACAATTCAGTTGATAACAGGTATTCCGCCACGACTTTCAGGATGTGAGATCGTCCCAACCGATTTTGAGATTGTGATTGCATTCCCCA
The DNA here is from genome assembly GCA_036872915.1 of Nanipora kamurai. Taxonomy (NCBI): domain Eukaryota; kingdom Metazoa; phylum Cnidaria; class Anthozoa; order Scleralcyonacea; family Helioporidae; genus Nanipora; species Nanipora kamurai. The sequence goes on from JBAHVQ010198851.1 coordinate 4,717, forward strand.
TGTCCCGAAGAATATCCGCACCCAAATTGCTCATCACGACCTGAAAAACCGTGTGCTATACCGTGACATGCGAAAAATCCGAGAATAAATGTCCCTGAAAGTCGAGGGAGGGCCTGCGGACGTCTCAGGGGCTGTAAGCCCGCGGTACATTCACAAAGCCATACGAACCTAAATGGGATATTTAATTATTAGTTTTCTGACATGTCGAGGTTGTGCGGAGCCACCAGTGCTCTCTTACTATTACGATCCCTTGGATACCGATGTAAATAGGGAAAGAGTTAATAATCAATGGAATTCGAAGTTTCAGGGAGTTTTTAAGCAATTTTGGAAATTTCAATAGAAATTTTAGTGTTCAAGTTAGCTAGTCAATCACACGTTTCTTGGTCAATAAATAAGTAAAATTTTATCACATTCGTATCCCCGGTGTATTTATCGTTCTCTTTAGTGTTTCGGGGGGTTAAAAAATTCCCTAGATAGTACTATAGTGGAGTTCGTTTTCCCGTGTCTACCTTAACCCATCAAGTGATGGGAGCGGACGAGGATACGACAGGAAAAGGTACAGCACTTTGTAGAAAATCAGCCACATCTTTCACAATTAGATGAAAGCTTACTCGCGATGAAATTTAAACGTACAATTAGGTACATGTAATATTGAACCAATTTCACAATGTAAAAGATAAAACTATGTCTTATTAAATCTAAAACAGTGTTTAGTACGAGGATGAGCTACATTAAAGGATCAAACGGGGTAAAGTGGAAATTTAGGAAATTTTGCGGAAATCTAAGGAAACCTAATAGACACACTAAGAGATTCTTAAATTTTGCTATGAGAACCCGAGGATTGGGGACGTAGGAATGTGCTGAAGAGGAAATTGAGGGATTAAAAGCAAATTAAACCGGAGTAATCATTATCGTGATTAAATTACGGTTGTTTACATGATAAACCATCCACTTATGTCTCAAACGGCGATAACAGAATTAATACATTACGACAGTGAGTTGTTTTTAGGGATACACCACTTTCGAAAGTTTTTTGGTGTAGATAAGATACCCTCTTACCCCTGGCGAAAACTCTGGCGGATAATAATGTAATATGCAACTGCAAAATTATGAGGGCGGGCTTAGCCAAAGACTTGTAGTTAAGCCCGTGAATAACGGTTTATGGTGTAACTTTACTTTTAATTTCTTATCTGTTTGAACCGGAAGTTTTGTCGGTCATTTAAACGTAATTTCGGCTGGTGCAAAAAGGTGCAATATCATATCTCGTGTTGGTGGTTTCACACCAGGTGAGATTCAAAAAAATAGTACAAATGTTAATGTTGGCGAAAGTAGGTGTGTTCGAAAACAACTACAGAAAAGCCAGACATGGTTTTACGCTACTCTGGCTTGAAATGTTTTGAAGTAATATATCGTACACGAAAAGGAGTGTTTGGTCAGGATATCCAAACACCACGAAGTTTGTAAAAAAACTTCGGCTATCGCTTCTGTTTTCAACAAACTTCTCGGTGTTTGCATATCTGATGAAACACGACTTTCGAGTGTATGAGATTACATCTCGAAAGAATCAGTATTTTGAAGAGAAAATCGTGGTGAAAGTTAGCTTAGTTTATGTAATTTCTTCCTCAGATATCCAAACCAGGTCTCGGTTGTGATTTCTTTTGTATTTTAGTCATGAATTATTAACGAGCTTGAGATCGTAGCTTACGAAACTACCGCTCGTGATCCAACGTTTCGACACTCTTGTCCAGTGTCTTCATCAGGGGTGATCGATCTGACCATGAGGTACCTATTTATATTAGATGAATCACCCTGATGAAGACACTAGACAGAAATGTTGAGGCGTTGGGTCATGAAAGGTAGTTTTGTAAGCTACGCTCAAAACTTTTCAAGCCACAGTAGCGTAGAACCATGTCTGATTATCCACCTGACTGAGTTGGTTCACATTCAGAGAAACCGCTGAATATTGAGTTGCGCATGAATGCCATTGAAAAACTTAGAATTATAATTAAGTTTCGTTTAGCTGTTTACTAAATTGCCAAACGCATAGTGAATTTATTGACCATTTAATGCTTAACGGTCGCAGACCTTACTCACTGTCACCATTTCCTCGTTCGATAGGCCGTATGTTAAAGCCAGGAATACAAATTACCTGTCAATGCAGTACAGAAAGATTATTCAGCGAAGAAATAGTAGGGAAAAATGTCTTCTTTCTGTTCATAGGATTTGTTGACTGAACGGTCGCAAATGATTGCACGTAATGAAGGAAATGCTCAGAAAATGATGAATGCCTTAAAGGAGAAAGAAAATTTACTCAAGGTAAAAGAGATTAATGTTGAGGGAAAAGCAGGTATTGTTTGAATAACTGTAGAAACCAGTCTCAGATAGAATTCTTGGCAGGTTTGTTACTGTCGTAAACAAACTTCAATATTTAGCAGCACTTGTAAAATGAGGTTTGACCACAGCTTTTTAATGGTAATAGGATATGCGAACTTCACGTTTACCGCGATATTTTATGGTTTTTGTTTCAGGAAATGTCAGAAAAAACGGAACAATTGTGCACTGAAAAAACCGCCGCGATTTCAAGGCTCCAGCAACAAGTAAACAGTTTGAACCTGGACATTCAGGTACACGTATAGTACTCTTGCCATACGCTTTAAGTAAAAGGGCGCCTTACTGTTAAAAAAGCTATGAAAAGAGACTGGGTTCATCGTAGGAATGAGTGGTATACGGACATATCGTTGACTCGGTTCCACACCACATATAAATTTGGTGATATGGGTTCTTAGCTATTCCGGTTATTTACCGGTTTTATAGATGTACACAATCAGATTTCGGTTTGGTGAAAGGATATACGGTCTTAATATTGAAATTTGGTGAGTTTACTTGGCAAGTGGAAGAGTGTCTTGAGTAAGCAAAATTGGAGAGTTGCTTGCCCAAAGGGCAAGCTGGAGATCAAAGTTTTCATGAACCCTGTATGCTCTCTCCTCCGCAGAGGTTTTTTGGATCGTCGGAGGTGACGTTTGTAACCAGGGGACTACTACTCTCGCCTCCGGCGATCCAAAAGAACCTATGCGGAGGAGAAAGCCCTGTATTTACCTAAATCTTGTAAAACCTTCACAGAGTTTGTTCATGTGGGAGCTGGGTAAATATCAGACAACTGGTGAACGTTCGTTATCATATCGTGGCTTTTGCTTAGGCAGTACATATGACGAACCTGCACCCTAGCTCACCATCTGAGTCATGGTAGCTCAATGGTTAGAGCGTCTCACCGGTCATCAGAAGGTTGCGGGTTCAATTCCCGTCTAGGGCTCAGAAATTGTTTTTCTGAGTAAACGAGCTTGACGAACGTCCGCTAGTCGTCTGATATTTACCAAGCTCCCACATGAACAAACTTTGTGTTCAGCATTAAATGATTTAACGAATCTACAAATTACCTGCAAATATGACCCCTGTTTATTGTTTGTTACAAATATAAATATTATTAGTTACTGACGAAGGCTGACAATATGGAAACAGCCGAAAATAAATCCATTTTAGAGATTTTTTAACTTAGATCAATGTTAGATTAAGTTCAATATAGCAAAAGTTTGTGTCGATCTTTTCTTCAATCCGATTATCCTTTTATTTTAAGGCTTTAGAGAACAGCAAAGTATGGACTCAACAGGAACACGAAATTCTACTGGGAAAAATGAGACAGTCCTTATCTGAAAAAGATAGAACTATCGAGGTAAATTATGTAAGGCTCTTATTGCATGGTGGCGAGTTGGCCTGGCATCCAAACTGGCTCAATCGCTAAGACAATTTTCTACCAAATATTACATGAGGCGAGCAAGCTAACTTACCGAGCTGACTTACTAATCCGGCTTCTTCTGAAGTTCATACGCTTAATAAGAAATATATCATCTCAGTTGCCAGGCTGACCCGTTTCCAAGATTATTACGTGAGGTGAGCTGGGACTCTGGCTGGGCTGGTCCGGTTGATTTGAAGCCGACCTGGCTCGGCAATTGTTTTAGTTCGTTTCCATGTAATTGCATCGTTTTCATTAGCGAGGTTTTACATTATTTTGCTGGTTCGCCCCTTCAGTGATCTGGCCCGGTAGCCGGGTCTCCTCCATATAATCAAAGCCTAACTCGAACCGTAGCTAGGCCAAGTTTCAGGGGGCTCCAACTGGGCAGTCGAGCTGAAGGGTACATAAGGCTAGAGCTGTACAGATTTTAGCTTTCTCTGAAATTAGTTTAAAAATGTTGTAAGCTAGTTTGTGCTAGTAAAGTATTGGATCGAAGCGATAACCACATGACCGAACAACTTCAAACACTGAAGCATATGACCGCTGTGCAAACGAGCCAGTCAATTACTGCGAGGCTTGGGTCCCCGACCCTTCCCCTAGCGACGGCCCTGCTACCACATTGCTCACGGGTCTCATAAAAGTTTTTTTCTTGTCTTTTAGAGCTTGATTAAGAGTGGAAAAGAAAAAGACAAAGTTTTCCTTAAATTGCAGGTTTGTCGGAAAGTCTAAAGTTGTTATTTCAGAATGGATATTTAAGTTTTGGGTTGACGCAATCCGTTACTTTTTCAGGAGTGCACAACTAACCAGAAAACATCTCCAGTGAGACAAGGAGAAATAGTAAGTGCTCTTCCTGTATTTTTGAGAAGAATATCATAGATTTGCTGGTCTGTCCCTGAAAAAGCGATTATTTAATATGAGATATTCAATATGCTTGCTTGCGTCATCATGGCGACGAAATTCAGGGTTCCCGGAAATTGTTACTTCATCTATATATTTGCATGTCATTCCACGGTTCTTGGTATGGTGACAAATGTTCTTCAAAGTGTTGTTCACGATTGGCAGTCTTTCTGCGTATGTCACTCGCGACCCGCGTGACTCTTTTTTGACTGACTTGACGTTAACCAATACTGAAGTACAATTTGTTCTTGAAACTCTGGATACCACCGAGGCAACAGGACCAGATGAAATCCCAGCCAGACTGCTAAAAGAAACAGGTGCTACTATTGCGCCCTCACTGTGTATCGTGTTTAACAAGTCACTCAGTTCCGGGATACTTCCACACGAGTGGAAACTAGCCAACGTTGTAAATTTGCACAAAAAAGGCGACAAAGAGCACACCGAAAACTACGGACCAATCTCACTACTGTCAATAGTATCGAAAGTTTTAGAACGGTGTGTATTAAACAACATCAACCATCAACTCTTACAATGATATATTAGAGTGCTGCTATTTTTAATATCATTGTTTGGATTTTCACCGCTGCGACCTCATGCCCAACCTGAAGAAGTTTTGTCATGGTCTCCGCCACGACATGGTAAGTCATTTGCTACCTTTTTTATCGTCGATCAGTAAACCAGGCCTCCGTTTGTTTGATCTTATTTTGTCGAAGACTCGTTGCGTTACCATTCCCTTGAGGCCTCTGCCGGGTCCTCCCCCTTTTCGGTTAACTGATCAACGTTTTAAAATAGCAAATGACTATCCATCGTTTACGTCTCATTAGCTAGTTTGTTATCGATTTTTAAATCCTATTGATCATCTTTTTGTCGCATGATTTCTTCTCAATAGAAAAACACCACCTATTTTTTTCCATTTTACGTTTCACTCCGACGAAGGGCCTTCGCTCGAAACGTCAGTTTAAGCATTCATAAGTTCCGGCAGTTTCCCAAACCTTTTGACTATCAACTCTTACAGCTAGTCAGTTCTTGTCAACATGGATTCATTTCTGGAATTCATGCGTCGCCAACCTCCTTGATGTTCTTGACTATGTTGGTTCAGCTTTGGACAGTGGAGGTCAGATGTTGTCTACCTTGACATGTCAAAAGCTTCTGACAAGGTGCACCATGATCTGCTTATAGATAAGCTGCGTAAGTTTGGGTTTGGAGGCAATCTACTCCGATGATTCTGTTCCTATTTGACCGATCGTCGCCAACGGGTTACCGTTCTTGATGCAATGTCTGAAACACCACCTTCTGGTGTACCATAGAGTTCCATCCTCGGTCGAGCGCTATTCCTATTGTACATTAACGATCTTCCAGACGCTGTGAAGTAAAGTGAAGTCGCCGTGTATGCGGACGATACAAAAGTCTTTAAAATAATTACATCGGTCGATGACAAGAGTGTGATCCAGACAGCCCTGTCCAACTTGCAAGGTTGGTCATCAGCTTCTGGCCTCACCTTTAATGAGAGCAAAACCAAATCTCAGTCAAACACGCGGAAAATAAGCTCGACGTCGGAACGTACAAAATGAAAGGCATCCCTTCAGAGTCAACAAAGAGTGACCAGAACCTTGGTGTCTGGGTATCCTCACATCTCACCTGGAGACGACAAGGTTTTCGCCCAGTGTGACCGCGCAAATCAGTTCCTCGGCCACATCAGGAGAAACACAAGGTGCATTCAAAGCATTTCTGTGAGGAGAGCCATCTACTTATCGCTTGTACGCCCTCATTTAGGTTACGCCACGGAGATATCGGCAACTCAGTGTATTCATCTCATCTCAAAATTGGAACAAACCCAAAGGCAGGCAACCAAATACATACTAAATTTATCATTTTTTTCTCCTGGATAACGTATGGTTTAGTTAGTGGGTCATTCTACGTTTACGTACGACCAGATATACTAGATCATCAAGCATTACTAATGCAATAAAGTACGTAATACCTAAATGTAAAACAAGCACCTACCAAAGATCGTACACGACAAGAGCAACCAGAATATGGAAAACTTTTGCTGACGAACGAAACTTGTGTCTGAACAACCTCGATTTATCTAAATCAACCACACTTAAATATTACCGTACATCTCTATCAAGTACTTATGACTGCGAGAACCCTAGAACTTTTAAAACCGTCTGCTTGAAGTGTAATTTTTCTCGTAGCATTTCTCGCTGTATTACTTGTTGTTATTAGTATTTTAATCAAATGTAAAACGACGGTGGTTCCAAATCGCGATGGTAAGTTATTTCTGCGTTTCAGCTGGCTCTGGTAACTCCTGACACCTTACTATGTCTGGATTGAAGATTACATACATTGATTATGATTGCTAAAGCTTGGTCCATGCTTGAGATTGGGTGTCGTCGCTGTTCGAAGTTGCCGTTGTTGTGTATTACATGTAGTATTTGTTATTCGTATATATGATTTGAACTCTGGGGCCGCAGTAATTGGCTATGCTGTTGCGGTCACCCTGCTATTGTCTCTAAATTTAATTGTTCAATGGCGAAGCTAATAAAATAAAAATAAAAATGAAGTCAGCCTTCCAAGAACAACAATCTGCATCATTTTTTCAAAAGGTAAAAGTAGCGCCGCACGATATACTTGAAAGGAAAACCGCCTGAAAAATTTTACCGAAATAAAGTAGTGAAAAAACTTTTCTGGGATAAGGAATTTTTAGGAATACCATTAAAAACAATTCAATAGCAAATAATTTCTGATGTTCTAGTCAGCATGGCTCTAATCAGCTACAGCTGTAAACAGCATTCCAGAGAAGCATTGGTGCGAAGCACGTGTGGCGTGTGCTTTTAGCGCATTATTTCTCTCCGTTGAAGTCCAAAGTTAATCCCGGTCAGACGGGGTTTGAACTTGGATTGGATGACCACCTTGGAAACCATGTGTTGATTTCAGAGCTTGAAACTCACGTGACTAGAGTTGTTGATACTCTCTCGTCCTTCCAGGGTTTTTCTCCGGGTTTTCCTCCCTCCGTAAAATCTACCGCAGTTAAAACAATCATAGCTTGGGTTAAACACCCTGTAGGGGACTTCAAGTCGTATTGCATTCACCCCTGCCTGCGGAGAATCACTAAATAAATAAACCTTGTGGAAACGAAGAATTTTCAATTGGTTTTATTGAGATGCGAATAAGACAGACGAAAAGAAACGAATATCGACGAAAGATGAGACCAAGGACAGCTGGGTGGCTAACAACGGTATGTGGACATCAATCGTTGTGCTACACATGAACACGCTTAAAATAGACGGGTGTACTTGCTTCAAGAGAACAACTTGTACGCACGACTTCAACAGCTGCAAACAACGCATGAATAAAGTTAGTGAATGAGAAGTGACGAAACTCGAGTCAACTATTGTTATTGGATTCGGATGGACCCGAGCAAACAATATCAGTTGCTAGCCGGTCAAACCTTCCCTGCATTCCCTAATTTTTTTTTTATTAATATAAAATTTATAGCCAAAAAAGAAAAACAATTTCATAATTACATTAAATGGAAGATACTAAAGAGTGGTAAGGGTGTCGTATAAGGAAGCTTTAGGCTTATATTCTATGACATCCTCAAGAGAATTTACAACAATAAGAATGGCGTTTTTAAAGTTCAAGCAAACAAGTCCGTAATGTAAGTAAGGGACAAAACCGAACTAACAATATAAGAAATAAAAGGACGATTTAAGTTTTGATGTAGATGGCTTAAGTGAAGTACAATTTGCAATTTCAGCGGCAAGAGAATTAAATTTACAACAACAAAATACATCACAATGCTAGTTGACAATGGAAATTGAGAGGCAAACGTGGCTAGCCTAGCCATGTTTGCCTCTCAATTAACAAAATAATACAATAATAAATATCAGACAATTATTAGTTAAAATTGACAGCCAATATATTAAAAGAGTTAAACACACCAAAGTGCTTAGAGTTCAGATCGATGAGCATTTAAACTGGAAACAACATATTGAGTATATTGCAAGTAAAATATCGTCAGGTATAAGTGCAGTAAGGAAATTAAGAGAATATATCGATCCAAGTACTTTGGTTTTGGTATATAATGCTTTAATCCAACCCTATTTTGAT
>JBAHVQ010198862.1:0-13513 GCA_036872915.1 Nanipora kamurai
AAATATTTAAGGACTTTATCGTGAAATATATTCAAAGATGTACAACTGCTTTAGAGCAAGCACGGTTGAGGTCTGAAGAACGACAAACTTCACGCTTAATCCTGATTACTACTGAGCAAGATTTAAAACACAACGAACGTTCATCAGGAAACCAAATGCATGTTTGGAAGTGACAAGGCGCCTAACGTAATGGTAGACTGCACCAAAGAGTACAAAGTCAAAATATCTTGGTCGGAAGAATGAAGTAAACGAAAGCCTGGTTTTCATCATTAGGTACATCACACTTTAGTAGGATTAATGAATTAGAATGCTGCTAGGTTTTATTTGATTGTACATTTTAATTCATTGGTCCCGATTGGTTGAGATTAGACTATAAACCGTCTAAGGGGTATTTATGGTTGGAAGTTTCGTTAACATTCATGTTAACAGAAGAGTTAGTTCGCTTGCGATTACTGATAATAGAGTTAGGTTCTTGATTATCGTTGATGGTTAATGACCGGACCACTGGCTGTCTATGAGCTTTTGTCTTACCTTCCTAAAAGCCAAGCTTAAAAACCTCCGTCGGTACAACGATCTTTTCTCTTAAGGATTATTATTATTACAAATATGATTACATTAGCTACGATACCAGCAAAAGTTGCTTACGTAATCAGGTTGTGCCATAAGTGAATCTAGACGAATACTGAGATTAGGTTTCCCAATATGAAGATAATGAAAGCCTCCTGAAATAAGAAATAATCACCGCCATCAATATACTTGAAATTTACTAAAGAATAAACATCAAAGGGAATAAAATCCGAATAAATTTAGCAATACTTCTAAAAATACTACAAGCTGTTTAGCGAATATATTACGATAAATCTTGCAAACGAAAAACTAAGATTAAAAATAGAAAGAACAGCTTGCGTAGTATGGTTGAGAAGGATGAGAAATAATGACTACTTTTTGACCAAGAGATAGGTCTCTACTGTACTAGCGAGTTATTAGACTGGCGTTTTCTTAATAACGGACCAAGACGAACTCAGTGACTCTAGGTTCGTGCAAAAACCAGAGGCCCAATTTCACTAGTCAAGAGCAGAGTGAGGAAGAGTGGTCAATGAGCAGTTTATTTTACGTCCTTACTGAAGTATCATTGAAAACTACCACAACAAGAAAACTACCGATGTTTTTTCATTTATATTCTGAACAGTTAACAGAAGCAAGTATATCGCATAATTTTCCTCGAATTATTCATGTTGCTTCCCTACCGTTCTTTATCACATTTTGTTAAAACCGTTACAATTTACCCAAGGAAGTGCATGTTAAGTCACAATAACCACTATCATTCGATTTATCTTTTTTTTTTCTCCTTTTTAATTGGTCGAGAGCCCTCTTCCGACATTTCACCATTTTCCTACGGTAACAGGACCCTTTGCAAGCTTTTAACCAGGCGGCCGTCCAGCCGCCCTATGGACGGCCATTCTTGAAAAATCAGATTTTGGCCGGCCACTTTTTATCTTTACGGCTTGGACGGCCTAAGCAATATTCTTCTCTAACTACAACTTACGGGTTTCTCTTCTCGTAATGTTTGTAGATTTCTGTCGGCCGTTAGTTATTTAAAGTAAGCTTATTCTACAGTTTTCGTTACTGATGTTTATCAAGAACAATACGATTTGACAACTGACTGCGACTTGAACGATCGGCTTAACATATTTGTATCACAGATTACAGAAATCGATAACGTGTAAAATGGGACGAGAAGAACATGTCATAATTTACGAACAAAACATTGAATCCACGCCCACTAAAATTTTTGGTGGTTACGCTACCCTCATACATTGGAATTTTTGGACGGCCACTTTTGAAATCCTGGCTAAAAGCTTGGGCGTTTGAATGAGTTAGTCACATGGTACAAATCTGCCTTGCTGGATGGCAAACGGAACTTAAACACGCGGTCATAACAAAAGCATTTCAACCAATCTAGCATGGTCTTCCTTTGTATGGATGTCCTACTGCGTAACCAGCCAGACACCGAAGCAGATTTTGTACTATGTGACCAGTTCATACAATAGGCCAGTTATTTTGATTATTTTTACTATTGTTTTCTTTATTTGAAAGAAAACTAACAAAAAATCTCCAAAAAAACAATTGTCATGAAATACCAGGTAGCATTCCTGCCGACATTTTGGGTTCCTTGAAAACTGGAATGAGGTTAACGTCTTTTTCATCATTCAAGGATTGTTCCAGAGTCGGATCAAAGAGAGGGAGCATTGACATTGCAAGCTGTAAATGAAAAACGAGGACTGCGTGACCTGTCCACTAAACACGAAAAAAGATCTTCGAAATCATTAATTATAATATAATGAATAGTGTTGAAAGCTGTTGTTGTTGTTGTTGTTGTCGTTGTTGTAGATATAAGGGACCTTTAGCAGAATTGGCTGACGACGGCGAGGAACAACTAACCAATATTTTAGAATTTTAACAGAAACTGGGGATCATTGACATCCTATTGGATAAATAACGTTTGTTTTTCCATCTCTTAAGAGGTTGAAACTTTCTTACGGGATTCTGTTCTATGGGAAGATGTTAAGCTCAACTCGCAGCTTTCACTGCTCTAAGGGCTACGGGTCGCGCCCCGATCATGAAATCGTGAAAATGCTTTAAGTGACATTGTATGCAGAACGAGGATGGCGTTGTAGTTAGTCTTGGGACTAAATACTATTCATTGTCTTTGTTTCGGATAAGTAATTCTGTTGTGTCAAAGCCGTCGTCTTTTCCCTTCCCGCTGAGTTTGCTAAAAGCTCCCAATTAAAAGCACGGCCGACGTGATATCTTCGCGGTAATTCTTGAGCTTCATTTCTTGTTTGGGGTAAAATTTATGTAGAAAACCACGAAGGGTTGGGAAACTGCCGGAACTTAAATGTAGAAAATCTGATTTGTAATTACTCTTGGGACTAAATACTATTCATTGTCTTTGGTTCAGATAAATAATTCCGTTGTGTCAAAGCCGTCGTCTTTCACGTTCCCGTCGAGGTTGTTAAAAGCTCCCTGTAATCGTTGACTATGACGTATATGTGGGTATACTTATGCTAATCTTGGTATCACCTACCAGTTTTCCAACTTCTTTTGAGTTGAAGTTTGCGTGCGTCCTGAAACGATCATCAATTAAAATAACTATGTCATAAACACAATTACAATAACAAATATTAGGATAATAATTACCCCAACTGCAACATTTTATGATTTAATAACAATGATAATAAGATAATAAAAATAGCAATGTAAATCGTTACGGTTCACAAATCTAACCAGCCATTTCCGAATCGCCTATTTAATGCTTTAAAACGTATTTTGGTGTTCATTCCAAAACAAGTTTTTATTTACATTAGAACTGAATATAATTTCCACGTACAAGTTCATGCACCAGGCCTCGTTTTAAAGCAAATTAAATTGGTTAAATCGGAAATTATCGATTGTTTCATTCTTTTATTTTAAAGTAAATGGTTTAAACCTGGGAAAACCATTAGATGTTTGTGAAAGTTGATCGTCCAGGTTACTGCAGCCTGGAGAAAGACTGCTGGTGGAAGTGCCTGACGCATTTTATTTTTTTTTATTAAACAAAATGAAATAATATTCAGAATTAATATACAGAAAAACTAACCATTAACGCCCAATTAACGCTTCTCGTTTATTAAACATTACATAAAAATCACCAATGTACTCATAATATTAATTCATTTTGTTTAATAGAAAAAAAAACCATTACTGTCACATGAAATTGTATGTTGCAAACTATTTCCAATTATACAATTATCAAACTTTTACCTCCTCCCTTTCGTAAAGTATCATTTATGTTAAAATAATGTTGGTTGTAGAAACTACACTGCAATATCAAATACTCCTGACGAAAATATTCAATTTCCTTATCCAAATACCGATACGTAGTTTGATAAAATACTTTTAATTCGTAGAGTGTAGTATAGCTTACCAGGAGTCGGAATGATATCGCCTTGCAAACTTAGTCAAAGGACCTGCGGCACGTATAACTGGATCGTTTGTGAGAAAATCTCTGTCGACGACTAGCTTTCCATCGTAAACCAAGCAACTGTCATTGATTGCTAAATTTAAAGAAATCGAGAAACTGAGGTCGGCTCACAGTTAAGGTACATAATCAATCAACAATGGTGCAACCTGATCTATGTGGCACTAACATCGGTTATTCCCGGTTACTCTGAACTGTTCCCATTGATCCAGATTTAATTACTTGATCAAAAACGCTCGATGTTTTCTCTTGTCGTGTAAATAAATTACCTTTGTAAGCCTCGTAGTCAACGTTTTTTTCTTGGAAGCAAAAAAATGCCTGATAAAAAAATAGAATTGTAAAATATCTTATGCAATTTTTCTAAAAAACAAACAAACGAACAAACGGACAACAGACATAATATCCAAAGAGGAAAACACCTGAGGTGATTGTTCCAGTGTTTACATTTTGGTGTTATATTACAACACGCTGGCATGACATTCAGTAACATTGATGTCATCATTTTCTCAAAAAAATCGACTCCATTAGGGCAAGAAATATTAAACATGTTCTGTCTTTGTCTTGATCCGCCTTTGGCTCAAAGATTTCATTTTTTCTGATGACACTGCCTTGAGGTCGTAAGTAAGACAGAACTAACTTATCATAAAGCTGACATTCAGTCTCGATCGCATGAATCAAAAGGAAAATGAAAACATCAGAAAATGAACAAATCCCCAAAGAAGCCAGGCGGAGAATCAGGCATGGCTTGTTGCTACTCTGTCTTGAAATGTTTTCAACTTAGCTTACAAAGTTACCGTACATGACCCAACGTCAGTTCATGACGGAAGTATCGAAACGTTGGGTCATGAACGGTAGCTGTGCAAGCTACGTTTAAAAGCTTTCTTGCCTATGACTCTCCTATCGCCGGCAGCCAGGCGTGAGATATACAATATATAATTCAAATAATAGTGAGATATATAGTTCAAATAATGATAACTTTATTTATACAGACAGCCTACATTACATAAGTGCTTTTCAGCAAGGCTCTGTACAATAATTAAAAGATAATAAATAAAAGCTAATAAAATTCGAATACATTAATGTATAATATGAATACATTAATTTATAAAATCCCTTACATCTTAGAAGGCAAATGTCCAGGTGGATTTTTACTTGCTCATTCACAATCCAATTGTGGACTGATACTTTCTTGCGCCCAGAGGAATGTAAAGGGCTTTGTCAAAGTTTTTGCTGTTATTGTAACTTGTTACTGTTCTTGCCCCACGTCATGAATTATGGAATTTGATCGAAGATATTGGCTAACGTTGAAGAGTAACTTAATGATTGATAAATATTTACCTGGCATTCAAGCATCAATGGTTTGTTGCTCGAAGTGAATGTCGCATTCTTCAGGATACTAGATTCTACTCTGTCATTCCACTTGGCTAATGTATAGTCTTTGTAGACAGTGACACCTTTAGGGCAACGCATACCAATGTAATAAATATTAGAATTGATATGTATACCTCTGCGATAAATAACCAAAAACATACTGTTCATGGTTTTTAACATATATGAAAAGATTTGCGCCGCACATTGCGGACAATATTGACGACAATGCATGCTCAGCTTTGATAAAAATATTGTGACGAAGAACGAGTTTTCTGGTTGTTGCTGAGTGATGAACGTTCGCGGTGTCTCCATGTCGACCTTCTTTATCAAGTTTGTTTAGAGATAAATTTTGCAGTGAATAAATTTCTATCTCCTTCGTAGAACAGATTCTACCGTGTACTTTCACACGTGGTTAGTAGTTAGTAATCAACATCTTACCAGCTTTGTCTAAGGACCGTTCAATTAACGCTTCTACATCAGAGTTGTTGAACGAAGAAGGTGGCTTCTGCGGAGGTTGAACCATAATAATACGTGACCCAGGTACTCCAGACGTTAGCCAACCTTGCATAAAGGTGTATGACTCGAGTGAAGGACCGTAAACGACGGCCAGACCTGGCAAGATAATAACTTTGCTATCAATATTTAACCCCTTAGTGACAAAGGGTTTTCCCTTCGCCGAGTAAAATCGTCTGGCGTTAGCCAGAGTAAAATACTAAAGTCTGCATCAGTCACGGGTGACTGAATCTGGCACCAAAGACTAAACCTTTCATTCACATTGTTGCTAATTACATTAATTATGTTATATTAATTATGTTACTCTGTCTAACGCCAGAGCATTTTACTCGCAAAAGACGTCCGAACTAGGTGGGAAGTAAAGGCATAAGTCAACCTATACAACCGTAAGTAAATGTTCACAGTCCTTTGTATTTATAAATTAACGACTTAGAATTATTCTGCCACAACAAAGCGAGCTATTTCATTTTGAACTTATTTTGGATTCCAAAAGTTGGGCAAAATGTAAACTTCTGTCATGTAATAGACACGACGCTCTGACATCTTAAGACACGAGTAGATCTGGTTTACGGTACCAAGCGAATGTGCCCAATTATGAAAGCAAAGAGAGCTGCTTATTGTTTAAGGCAGTATTGTTTAATCTATGTAAAGCCAAAAGGTTTAGATAACTATGGAAACTTTAAAATTAATAGTAAAGCTGATTTTTGAGCGAAGGCCCTTCGTCGGAGTGAAACGTAGAATTACTATTTTGACTAAGGACTTAGCTCGGAATATAACATCAGTTTTACTACTTAAACGGTCACGCACTGTGACACTGGGTTCTACTAGTTTAAGTTTCATCGAGGCAACATGGGAAGGTGTTAGTGCCCATGAGAGAGAATAGGATGGTGAGAAAAGTCTTTAGCTTTTGCTTCACTTTAGCCATGGTTTAGTGCTTTTGAATTGTATCTTGGGATTCTCCCACCTGGTTCCATTATTCGAAAAGACACGGAAGTATGTATTTAAAAAATAATAAGACGTTGCTTGCCTTAATTTTGGCTACATATACGATATGAATTATATGTATGTAAATGTTCAGGCGACATAGACATTCACTGATTCATAAACAAAGGCTGTTACAGCAGTCGCTCTGGTAACCCTTACGAAGATTTCATATGGCTATTTCACATATGAATCAAACTTTCATATGCGAAAACGTTCCAATTCCACAATGTGAAATGAAAATTTCTTATGTGAAATATGTGAATGTTTTATGGGTGAAATTATGAACTATATGTGAAACAGGTGTTTCATATGTGAAAATGTCCAAATTTCACATGTGAAATAGCGTGAAATTTTGGTAAGGGATAATCACATATTGGATTCAAAAAAGAAAAATTAGCAAGTATGTACCTTCGCCATGCAAGAAGGTTTCCTCGACCCATTTAAGAATGTCGTGAGCATCTCGCTCTGAATTGATGGTGAACACATTCATCGGCAAATGGCCTTTGTATACTGGATCACGATTCCGGGCTACTTCAGCCGTCGTCACAAGAGCGAAAATGTCGGCACCACTCGGGACTGGGATTTGGAACTGCTGGCCACAACACAACACCAAGTAGTCGTAAGGTACCAGATGTCCTTGAGAAGTCGTGATTACTTTACGTACTCTTTGAATTATGATAACAAATAGAAACGGATGGAGAAAAGATGAGGTGATATACGATATTGTCCCTGATCTCTGTATGGAATACAGTTCAGTAGACAAATCATCATAGGATTACAAATAAAATGAAATCGAAATTAAAGAGCTAATGCGACGAAAATTTTGGGGTTTAGAAATTGAACTTTTCTACAATCAATAAATCTGTAGACACCAACTTCATTTCAAATTATTGAAAGTAGCGTAAAGAAAAAATTGCAAGAGGAATGTAAAAAAATCGTCTGTTCGCCATCACCCCCTTATCGCCAAGCTTACTTGTTAAATTGCCCTTTTGTTTCAATGCGGTCACCAAACAAGCCAATCTCTTCGTAATGTTATTATAGCTTTTCTGTATCACATGTATAATTCAACCTCGCCTAATTTTACTCGTTTCTGATTGGTTGTTTTACTTTATACATATGTTTTACTTTGCTTTACTTTATATTGAGTATTAATTTCCTTTAATACTCAAGTCCAGTATGTGTGGTATTTGGGAAAAAAAATACCACATGTGGTATTTGGGAATAAATGCCACACTAGGTATATTTTTGTAAGAAAACTACTCTTTTACGACACGTAAAATTAGGTGAGGTGGAATTAAAAGCAAATAACACTAGTTCTCGAAAAATTAATGAAAAATCGCACTTGACCTTTAGCGAAATATTCATATTACCACTGTGCTACGTAGTCGTGGTATTTTAATAATATTTCGCCAAACACGCATTCGATTTGTCGTTAATTCTTCTTGAACAGAGTTAGTTCCGATAGAAATATCTCTAGATTACAATATACCCTATCAACGACTCCTTTTCAAGTCCCCAACTAAAGTTTATTTCCAAGATTTTACTAGCGACAGGAATTCAGTGGTGTTGCAGAAGTATTTTAATGGAAGTTATCCTTTACCTTTCCAAGCTACAACAGTTACACAGTTCGAAGAGACGCAAACAGTTAGAGATACAAACCGGAATATTTGGTATTTACATTCAATAACATGAAACGATATTTATATTTAAAATATATCGTTTTGCCTATCGGAAATTTCCGTGACCAGATTAATACATAAACTGAAACAAGATACTTATTTACCATTTTTCATTTTCTAATATTTACCAAGCTCCCACATGAACTAAGTTCGTGTTCAACATTAAGTATATTTCCATCATTATTATCATATCGTGACTTCCGCTTAGGCAGCACATATGACGAACCTGCACCCTAGCTCACCATCTGAGTCGTGGTAGCTCAATGGTTAGAGCGTCTCACCGGTCATCAGAAGGTTGCGGGTTCGATTCTCGTCTAGGGCTCAGAAATCGTTTTTCTGAGAGAATGAGCTTGACGTCCACTGGTCGTAAGATAATTATTGATTGACAGCAACACAGACCCACGTGGAAAGTTAAAAGGTTGGTAGACTGCCGATAGTATGTAGAAAAATTCTGACGTTTCGAGAACAGGCCCTTCTTCAGAGAGTGAAAGAAGAAGGGCCTTTTCTCGAAACGTTAGAATTTTTCTACTTTTATTCGGTAATCTACCAACGTTTAACTTTCTGTGCTGTTTTATGTACTGCCTTCGCAACATCCCACATTTTAACAACACATACCTATCGATTGCGACCATTTTGTCCTCAACAACGTTTATCCAAGTCCGGAGGGACATTTGGGGATAGTTTTCTTTCGAGTAACAGCAGCTAAAAAATAGTGAAAACGTTCATCTTTGTTTTGGGTGCACTAAAGTTATGTATACTAAAGCCGATTCTAGGTTCTTTCTTTTTCTACACTGTTTATCAGTCAAAGAAAATGATTATTTTTAAAGCACCAACCTTGTCGGTCTCAGCTCGTTGTCTTTGTTTTCAATAGCAAATTCACCCGGCAGGCCTTGTGGAGTAATTAGAGAAATATTCTTGAAATGCAAGTGTGGGCTGAAGAGCAAAAGGAATTAATTTATCAACCAGTCAATCAATTAGTCAGTCCTACAAAACAGAAGCGCACGGGTAATCCAAATATAGTCACAGCAGAACCTCCGACGTTGTTTATCGAACTTTAGCCGCTGCTTATCAAGTTTTCGTAAGAGATCGACCATGCGGTCACTTCTTAAGACATATTTAAGCCCACTATAGGTGGGAACTTGCATGTCGTTGTTCGTTTAATATACGCCAAATTCTCACCTTACATTTACGAACTATCTAACCTTTAGCAGTTGGGTACTGCTGGAAACACAAAGACGAGAAACTAAGGTTTTTTGTCAAATTGCAACGAACTGTGAAATCACTCAGTTTTTATTTAGATTTACTTTTCATTCTGATGAATGGCCTCAATCAAAACTTTAGTTTCTCGTTTTACCTTTTGCGTCCGTGAACAAGTTTTATGTAATGCAAACTTTCGATCGATCGGTCAGTCGATGGAAACCCACTAATCTATGTAATCACTCACCCATGCCCCAATAACCCACCAACGTACCGATCCTCTAATCCAACCACCCACCCACATCCCAACCAACCAAATAACCAGCCAACCAACCAACCAACCAGCCTATCGACCAATTACCACCACCATAATTTTGCAAATAAGGGCCCAAATCTTAAAATAATAGGAAGGAATCTTTTAATGTACAAAACAAACAAGCACGTCTCTCGCATGTACTTGCCGATCTCAGTAAAAAATAAAGTCAATAAAAAGAGAATTTCATATTTTTCGTTAAGATTACCCCAGTGATCGTCTCAGGGAAAACGTAAGAAACGACATAAAGAGAGGGGACTTTAGACTACAGAGAACAAACAAGGATTGTCGCCTACTTTGTTTCTGGCTAATCGTTTGCTTCACGATATGGCAAATAAACAATTACCAAAGAAACCGTCACATGATCCGAAATGAGACAACCAACAACCATGCAAAATCCTTCTTACCAGAAACAAAACTTCTCCAAAAATGAAATGCTTGTGTCCGAAGCGCCAACTACGACAATTCTGGCATTGATGACAACCTAATTTAAGAAGGGCAATGTATGTCAAGTCTCTAAAGGCAACAAGGTTGTAAGTTTGAACATGATACCAGAGTAAGATTTGAGGAAAAACATGACTTAAGAACAGGAGGACCATTTATCGGAAATTTATAATAACGTTCCCTTTTGTCCTTCAACTTGAGTCTACATCAAATTTACAGTTAATAGTACCTTAGGCTCCAACGTAAGCTTTCTGTTTAGATGGTACAGCGCGTAGTATTCCTACAGAAGAGTGTGACAAATGTGTCAACCAGTCAGTACATATCTGCAAGACGGATATATTCAAATTAAACGGTTATGCACAAAAAGCGCCATTAAGTAACGCATAAAACTTGTAAGATGAGGAAAGCTTTATGTCAATATATGAAAACCTTTGCATCGCTTGTTGCTTCGATGATGAAAAGATTTTAACTTTTTAAAACTTAATTCTATGAGAATTAATAAGGGAAAGCAAATGGTAAATAGCTAACTCCACGTTCCAAAGCAGAAGTACTCTTTCGTGAAAACCTAGTCCCAACACTGTCCGATTTTAGTATTTCGTTGTTTAACTCGTTCCTGTCCGGAAAGGTCCTCAGTGACCTATGGAGACTTTAGTATTTGACTCTGGCTAAGTCAGACGATTTTACTCGTCAAGGGGAAAGTCCTCGGACAGGAAAAGTTACAGGCACTTTATCGAAATAGGTAAAGCCACCTTCACACGACAAACGAAAGTTTGCAAACAGGAATTGGTAAACCCAGGTTGTATGCAAGTGAACATCGCAAAACAGTTTGCCAACTGTTGCTGCGAAGTTCACGTACGCCAACGCGACCTTGTTAACTTTTCTTCGCCGGTGTGGAGGTGCCTTAGACGTTCATCCAACAATGCGGGAAGGAGTTTCTCTATGTGCTCCGCAGCAGTTAGTAAGTTTTTCTAGCTGAAGACGTGCGAATAAGTTTATGAGTCTAGTTTAATTGTTTGGCTCGACCTGTACATTCGTCAAGTTAAAATGTAAATGTTTTGTAGGTCCTTCGAATAACTTTATTTAATCGTTACGGATTTATGACAACCTGCTCCGCGATATCTCACAAAGAAAGGACCTCGGTCTGTTCTTTGGAAAAAATTCATTGGCCTCGACTAACCCGTTCTTCATTGCATTAACGAGAAGTCGTGCAATTGTGGTAAATTCTGACATAAATCAACGGGATTCGGTCGCACTAGAACATTCAACGAATTCTACACAACCAGTTTTAGTTACTCGCACACCTTACAAAGAGTCTTGTATTGCCGATTTCAACGGTAGGTGTATTTTTGGGATATTCATGAACTTAGACTGATTTTTAAAGGCATCTTTCCTTTATTTGTTGTTGATAAGGGGACATGGCTTAACCCTTTCATTCGCGCAGTAACCAGGGGTCTTCCCTTTGACGAGTAAAATCGTCTGGCGTTAGACAGAGTAAAATAGTGCGGCGTTAGACAGAGAAAAATAACAAAGTTGTCACACAACAACTGCATGCATGAAAGGATTAATGATTAAGTAGCAGATTCACAACTCGATATTCCGGGGTATTCATAAAGGCGCCTTGACCGAAGAAATAGCTTGCCGTTTTTACTGCAGTCATTTTTGCCAAAATTATTGTTGATGCTATTGTTGTTACTGTTCTTGTTGTCGCTGTTCCTGTAGTTCTTTTAGCATCAACACTCTTAACTCAAAAGATGGAAAACTTCAATCGTTGAACTTATTGATTTTTTGTCAATCTAACTGATTCATTTTTTTAGCGGGAAAGACAGTTTTCACTCTAAATCGACCGAAACGTAAATCTTCTTAGGTTTATCTTTTTAATTTTCACCTTTGGTAAAAGATTGATAACCAATCTTCAACGTTTGGTCCCTGATACCAAACCGGTAAGACTGGAATTAGGGGCGAATTGATTGAAATTTCAATCCTTAAAATTCAGAGAGAATGCGATCATAACCACTCAGAGCTGCACATAACAATTCCTACAGAGCTGCACAAAGCCTTCAAAATTGAAACCATGATAAAGACAAACCATTTTCTTTAGAACTTTCTTTGAAGGAGCGTTAAGTCCAAGAATATCTTCATGGTAAATAATTTGACGACGACTCCTAGAGATGAAGAGGCGTTTAAATTTAACAAAGGAGTGATAATTTATAAATTATCCTAGTAAATTTTCAGCTAAAAAGTCACTGACACGTAACTAAGAATTGCAAAAAGAAGTGAAAACAAAACATCTCACCTCACTGGAACAAGATCACCAAGACATGAAATAACCGTGTAGAGTTTGGTACCCTTAAAATCATAAAATTTTAAGCAACTGTAGTTAGATAAAGGGAACCTTTTTGTTTAGTTGAATGATCACCACTTCCGTTGAACCTAAGGTCGGTTATTTTTCAGCAAGTATTTCTCGGAAAATAACAAGTTATATGATGGCAGTAATAACATCTTTAAGTCAATACTTCATCTCATTTTTACAGAAGCTGAAATTTAATTTGCATTACAGCAAAGAAAACAACTGGGAATAAAGGTTGGTCAGACGGCGCATGATACTCGATGGTTGTTGAAACTCTAACTACCGTTTGACTGCCAACAATTATCGACTATCATAGACTACAATTCACTTTGACCATGTTTAAAATTTTTCGTGACAGTTCGTGATATTTTTTCCGTGTGAACGAACACTCGCTGATGATAGTTGATGATAGCTGATCATGGGAAAAATTGAATTCTCAAACTATCATCTACTATCATGCACAGTTTGACCAAGCCTTTAAGATTACTGCCGTAAAAACGTAAGATGATGCCACACAGAACGATTTTAACCCTTTACCGGGCACTGTTGCCAAATGGCAACATATTAATTTTACTCTGAATAACGCCAGACGATTTTACTCGTCAAGGGGAGACCTCCTGAAAACCTGCCCGATAAAGGGTTAA
>JBAHVQ010198883.1:0-13513 GCA_036872915.1 Nanipora kamurai
CTCTAGGTACTGATGGACAATCGTACTCTAGGTACTGATGGACAATCGTACTCTAGGTACTGATGGACAATCGTACTGTAGGTACTGATGGACAATCGTACTCTAGGTACTGATGGACAAAGTATAAGGTGATAAACTTGCAGTGACGAACCCAGAATTGTTAGGCACTATGGCTAGGTTGCCGGAAGACAGTATATAAAAGTAGGATGCTTCGTGGGCAGTATAAAACAGCGTTGAAAGTTAGGTTGGTAGACTGCCGAACTATTGTTGAAAAATTGAAACGTTTCGAGCTTAAGGCCCTTCATCAGAAAGTGAAACTTTAGCCTATGCACTAATTTCAATTGTTTTGTCTTCATTACTATTTTTATTCCACTGGGATTCTTGGCGATCTCTACTAATGCCGGTTGATTGATGGTCGTTGAGAATAGAAAAGGGCTTATTTGTTGTTGCTAGGCCGTTGATTTGTTTGTTTTTATTTCTTATATTTCATTGGTTAATTCTTGTCAAATGACTTCTTTTAGTATAAAAAGCAGTCTAGTTGCCATTCCTCTTTTAGAACATATTTCACTCTGTGACGAAGGACTTTAGCTCGAAACGTTACAATTTTTCAAAAATGATTCGGCAGTCTACAAACCTTTTAGCTCAGAATGTCGGACCTGTAAACCAAATATCTTGAGTTTGAAAAGGTAAGGGCCACGAATTTATCAGTGTACTATTGTACTACTGTCATGTGTTACCCTGTTTAAATAAAGCCTATTACTATTACTATTATTAACCAGCTATTCTTCATCCGAGTTCAAAGTTTCACAACTATTTAACTTTTACAACTTAAGAACTGTAACATATTGTGTGATTTGAATATATACTAACCAGAACGTAGACCAGACGCATACTAAATTAGTGGATAAATCGTAGGAATGCAGCTACACCCGATCTTCTTTTAAGTGTATGTCAGCAAAGTTAAGTCCGCGATTTAAAAGTTGATCGTGAAAATAACGTCACAGACGTAACGACTTATGTGTGGTACATAGTTCTGGAATCGTTGATCAACTATTTTCCGTCTGGATCGGTCAACCATAATTTAACTTGTCAAAAGGAGACATAAACCAATGAATGGATGATAAACCACTGCGAGACTGTCGCGAGAGCTGAACTAAAGCTCAGTGTTTTCCTTTTTCGAAATCCACGCATTGTTTCATAAAAATGAAGAATAGCCCTTCAGCAAAGATTTCCAGATTGATGAAAAGCGTCAGAAGTTTACCTTATTTCTTCGTATAAGAAGAGTTACATCGGAGCCAAGTTCTTTAAGCACTCCAGCCAATTCTACCGCAATGTAGCCAGCACCAGCAACTACAATCTTCCTATGAACGCAGACATTTACGTAAGGTGAAAGTTGAGCAAACGCCTTCCTTCTTTAAATACGACAAATATATAGCTAACCTTGGAAGTTTCTCCATCTCAAAAAATCCATCACTAGTAATGCAATGTTCTGCGCCTGGAATAATGAAAGTTAAAAACATGTCATTTCGAATTAACGAATTCGCGAAATATAGAAACTGAAATCCAGACGCATTCACGTCGATGTTTCGTATGTTTTCCACTCATGTGTGAATTGATTTGTCATCGTTTAGAACCTTTTCCAGATAACTCATTCTTGCGAGATTATTACGTACTGTTCATGATTATTTCAATTCCCCATTATCATCCATAACCGATTAATTCATTTTTAGGTTTTTCAGGTCCTGATTTAGAAATTTTGAAACTCTTTGACTTTCTAGGATTTCTATGAGTCCTGAATGCCATTTACAAACTGTGCGCATCTCCTCGTATAGAAACGCCCACCATATTGCTCGAACGTCAAACAACTAAACAGAAGATTTAGTGGGCCAAGGACAGTTTTCTCCACGGGTCTGAAGGTGTTACATCTTTACGTGCCTTTCAATATCATCTCTATATTGAAAGGCGATAAACCGGACGTCATAGTTGCCATGTTAGTGTACATAATTTTAAATGTATACAAACATGGCCGCCTTGTCAACTGTGTCTGAGGGGACTGAGTGAGAATGATTTGCTGGGTTTTTCTGGTCTTTACAACACGTCCAAAAACCAATCATTTCACCAGTGTGAGCTGGTCATCAGTTAAAGAGGCGACGTTTAGATACGCCTAGCAACTCAAAAGCCGGAGTTGGATTGAAAAATTATGAAAATAATCCTGAAAGAGTCAACCTCGGACGACATATTAACCATACAAGACTCTCTTTGTTTTTCTAGAAGGTTCTTTACAGGCTACTCCACTAGTTAAGCGTTCCGACAGGATAAAACTGGAGAACCCAGAGAGAACCGTCGGTGTTAGGCAGAATCAAACTGCACAAAGCTCTTTTCACGCGAATCCAGAGTAACTTTAAGCAGGCAACTGGAAGAACCGATATCGAATCCTTAATTATGATGGTGAAAGACACGTGGACTATCACTTTGCCATTAAATAAAAGGCTCTTGATGTTGCTCAATTTTGGCTCTTTTGCGCCAGGTCAAAGGCAATCACAAGCACATAAGACATGTATAATGCTTGAAAGATCACAGACCCTCCATTTACCAACCAGAGATTATGGACACAAAAGGAGACAAACGGTAATTATTTTTGAATCTATTTAAAGACGTCTTTGGCAAGCAAAGTGGTGAATGATGCTTTTTGCCCCATGACACCGGCGATATTTAACAAAAAAGAAAACAATACAAGACGATTACTAAATCACAGTTACTTCAAAAACAAAGCCAAACCGGAGGTAACAGTTTCAATCCAAACAAGATCATAAAATTATCATATGTTACAAGGTCGACAAACTCATCATAGGTACACTTGGTCTCAGATTGACCTGGGCAGGGTTAATAATGCAAATTATGCAGACTGAACTTTGGGTTGTGTAATGCCAAACATTCGATTTCTTCAAGCAAGAAACATACCTGGAAAATCGGGTATTGTTGGATGACCTCCAGTGGCAATTAGTATATGTTTTGCTTGGTACAGATTTTTGTTATCGACAATGACATGGCCTTCGGATGTAAAGCTAGCCCTTCCTTTGATATAATCCACTTCAGCCTGTACCAAACAAAGTACAAAGTTGAAAAAGGGTGAGGGTCTAGTTATCATTGATAATTCGCACTTTATTCCACAAACAATCAACTCGAAATTGCTATAATACCCGCATTTCCCCCCAGCTTAACTATAACGTAAGGTTGGTTCGACAGGATTACTTCAAGCATTCGTAATACATCAGAATCACTGTCCTATAAAACAATCTTCTGCACGATTTGAAATGCATCGATCTTGATTATGTTTTACCTTAAATTAATGATTATTACATAAAAAACCCGGAAATTACAATTTACCAGGAGAATCATATTACGGTATTTCCGCAAAGGTTTTGTGAGAAGTTTAATATTAGTGTTTATAATTAGATATCGTTGTAAGTAACTTAGGTTTATGTTACTTTGTGCCCTAGGGGTTTAGGTTATCAATTGAGATATCCTCTCTTGC
The DNA here is from genome assembly GCA_036872915.1 of Nanipora kamurai. Classification (NCBI taxonomy): domain Eukaryota; kingdom Metazoa; phylum Cnidaria; class Anthozoa; order Scleralcyonacea; family Helioporidae; genus Nanipora; species Nanipora kamurai. The sequence continues at coordinate 3,536 of JBAHVQ010198883.1, forward strand.
TTTCACCCGTTGTCATGTATTACTTTTATTTATTAGGTATTCTATCATTTACATTATTATTATTGAATATGTTTAAGAAACTAAACTGTACAAACTACACTAAATACAAATATGGATGGAAAAAATTGTTTTTAAGAAGTGGAGCGGGAGGAAAGCGTTGATATCATGTTAGCCAATGTTTTAGACAGCATTTGCACGTCATTGAATAAGTTGCCAAACCTTCCCGAACTTTCGGTTTTAAGCTGGGGTTCCCTTTATCAAGTGGCCTCCCATGGCTACCAGTCTTGATACAAATGATAACAATGATCATGGGGATCATTCTTAAAATTCTTAGAGTAAAATAAAATTATTTTGTTCATTCAAAATATTTGGCAATAAACTGTAGAGCTGTGATGATCAAACGTTAAAACGTTTGGAGCATATTTAGTAATATTAGATAAAATATACAATATGCAACTATAAAAAAAAAACATAATCCGAATAACAATAATAGTAGGTAAAATACGTACAAGTAATATTTAAAGAAAAAAATAAAGTCTATTCAAAAAAATCAAGAATGATTAGTTATGTGAACTATTATAAGTACTAGTAGCACTTGAGATAAAAGCAGTAATACAGGAGAAACGTTGTATTTGTTACTAATAGGACAAGGAACAATACTAGAATCTATCTGCTGCCCAGGATGTAGCGATTTACAAAACAAACGCTGGTAATAAAGGTTGGAAATATTTGCAGCCTCTTCATTTTGAGAATGTGAGTGATATGAATACAAGACTCGTCAACCACAGGATCACAATTATAACAAATAACGGATACAAACTATGAACAAATTTTTGAAGCACGACATTTTTAGAACTGCCATTTTTAAGGTGCTGGGGCAATATGGCGGAAAATTCAAAATGGCGAAGGAAATTTGTTCCCCCGCCAAATGACCCTGGGTACGAGGTAGTGTATGCACAATATACCAACGAGAAGACAGTGGTAGCAATGCCCTTTTTTAACAAGCTAAAGGAACGCAAATGTTGAAACGAGTTCTTGTAAATTTGGTTAATGTTTATGTTCCACTGGAAATCATTTGAAATCCAAATACTGGAAAATTTAGCTTCTTTGACTACCTCGAATAACTTGATAGATTGAAGGCAACTGGAAGAGCAGCAGTATAGAACTTTAATATTGTCAAGTGACACTACTATGCCAATTTCGGAATTGGTAAAGGATTAAGCAATTTTTTCACAGAAAGAGCAGAGATTGCTTTTGGAAAAAATACGCGCGAGTAAGTTTTCCTAAATTATCAAAATAGCATTTGAAGTATTTGAAAAACATACGAGTGCGTGTTTTCAGAACGGCACGAGAAATCATGCCATTACCAATTAATAATACACATGAAAAAAAATTCAGCAGGAGGTGACGTACGTGAGTAACGAAAACCTATCTCCAAAGAAAACTTACTTTAAGAAGTTGTATTTGATTGACTCTTCAGGGTTTACAGGATTTTTGTAAGGCCAACTGGAGTGTTTTGTGCCCAAAGAATTGTATTGGATTACCTTTTTTCGCCCGGGACTCAATTACATTTTTTTTTCTGCACTGTGTTACCTCGAAATTGCACTGCTGTATGCCAATCTGAATTGAGGATTCTTTTCATGTATATTATTAATGACCAAACGACTGGCCCACTTGAAATGAAGTACAGCATTGCCATTTAAAAAAATAACTATAGCCAACTAGTTAGAAATTATGTTCCTAAAAGTTAAAGGGTGAATAACTAGACGCTTCGTTGGACGAAATATCAAACAAATGTTCACGGAAGGACAGAAAAAAAATGAAAGGCAGAGAATTTGGATACAGATTGGAAGAGAGAAACCACGGATGAAAGGGACTCAAAATTAGAAAACGTTTTCGGGAACAAATGATTAAGCAGCAGCCTTGAAACAAACTTTTTATCCAACAATAAACAAACACAATTACGCAAGTAGGACAGCTACTGGAGTTAAAAATGTTCTGCAAGACATGAAGTTATTAATTAGAAGTTCTCATGACTATAAAAATGATTTAGCAATGATAAAATAAAATGAAAGAAACTACATGAAAAAAGGAAATAGGCTATACACCTTTTGCCCTGCATTAAAGGAATAGCGATGTTCATTTGAGCGATTCGCCATCTTCAACAGCGCTTTTCAAACTTCAATAATGTCAATTAAATTTCAATAGCGCTAAAAAGAAATTCATTGACAACAAGTAATTAAATATTCCGTTAAATTGAAGTTCAATAAAGTCAATGTAAAAAACATTAACATTTATGGAATTTCATTAGGGTCAATCAAAATTCAATCAGAAAAATAAGAAAATCAACAAAATAAAATAGTCATTAAGCGATAATGCATACATATTTATATATGTTGTTTGAAGAAGACTGGTAATAACAATTACCAAGATTGGCAATGTCTACAGGAAGTGGTTGGATAAGATATAGCAGTTAAAACGTCCATTTCCGATGTGCGCGGCTAGAGTAAGCGTTACGACGACTGAACAAAGAAGGAGACAGAATTTGGCAGGATAACAGGAGAAATTTAATACTGTTTTTGAAGACCCAGAACAAGAATATATCTTAGAATGGCGTATACCTTGGGGTTCAATCGCTCCACTGTCACAAGGATAATATCCAAATACTGTACATTCGAGAAGGGAGGGTTAAGAGCCCTTATGAACCTTACCTTATCTTCCTGAGATAATCTCTTTCTCCTTCTTGGCTCAGTCATTGTAACGTTCAGTCTAGCCGCACGCATGTGAAAACGACGTTTTAAGTGCTATCTTGTGTAAGTGTATGTACAAAATATACCCACACGTTATCGCTTTTTATTGACTTTTTATTTTATTTTGTTGATTTTCCCATTTTTCTGATTGAATTTTGATTAATCCTAATGAAATTCCATTAATGTTAATTTTTTTTTCATTGACGTTATTGAAGTTCAGTTTAACTGAATATTTAATTACTTGTTGTCAATAAATTTCGTTTTAGCGCTATTGAAATTTGATTGACGTTATTGAAGTTTGAAAAGCATTGGTGAAGATGCGAATCGCTCAAATGAACATCGCTTTTGCTTTAATGAAGGGCAAAAGGTGTAAAAAGAGACCTTTACTTCTTAAAATATGATGGAAGTTGCCAACCCAACTATCCTTATAAAGTGACGAGACAATATCAGCACACGAGATGAACCGAGGTGAACAGTTAAATGAGCTTTGGAGAGAACTCCGCACGTGTGGTATATAAAAAAGTATATTTGTCTTAAGTGTTAGTGGAAAGATGGTGGATATTTACCGAGCCGCTTCAGAACTCGATAGATGTCCATCACTATTCATTTCTTTGGTAAATAATATACACTCGTTTCCTAGTTCCGAGGGAAACAATGTGTTTTGTAGCCCCAATATCGCTGTTGCAACTGGAGATGAAGCCGAGACACACTGTTTCTCCGAGTTATCTGAGTAAATAAGTGTTTTGTTATACAGTATACCTTAAAATACCTTGGAAAACCTTAGAACTGGAAAACGAGCCCTAACAATCTTCTTCCGGATTTCATGTTTTTGCCTAAGACGAAATAAAAGTAATGTTACCCGCTGGCACGGGTTACGCGGTAAACATGATTTCCGTACCGACAAACGAGAACCGCTTGACATAAAAACTTGACGTCATAGCATGATACTTTTTTAAGTTATAAGCGTTATCCTCCCAGGCTATCAGAAAATTTCACTGACATTGGAAAAGGTAGATTATTATTATTATATTATTAAATCAATTATTATTTTCATTATTTTCATTTTTTTATTATTATCATTATTATTATTATCATTACCATTATCTAAACATATTTATACACGGTAACCTTTCAATACATGAATGATTTAAAAAAATTTGGATCGGATTTGAATCGTAACTATCAACAAATAGTCGGATTGTGTTAGGTCAATCAACCCGTTGCACATTTCTGTTGTCTCGAATACAGCAAATTCTGGTCGCTGTCAAAAAGTATAAACTAAATTTATTCATATTAGTCCACCCAAGCTGGGTAGTTTCAACTTAGTTTTTAATAATCGGAAAACTTTCAATTGTTATAATCATTAGTGATTGAGTGAAAGCACAGACAACGTTAGTATTTTACATAAAAGTACATTCGTAAAAAGTGAGGTCGCGGCCTGCGGGAGCAAAAAAAAAATTCAGATTAGAGGAGGCCGAGATATCTTTTGCACCGCAATCTCTTCCCCCTTCATTTTCTTGTGGTTTTTTTGCTTCGTTAAAAAAAAGTCTCATTTTTACATGGATTTTAGGAAAATTCTCGACTTGGTAAAAATTTCCACCTTGGGTCCCCAACATTGCAAATCTCCATATATCATTGAATAAAAGTACCTTTTCCAAATTCTTTTCATAGATACCATTTAATTTCTTAATGTAGTCATCTCGTTTTTTCTTAAGTTCCCTAAACAAGGAAAGGGGGGAAATCGGACATGTGGTGACCATAGAAAAAATAAAATATCAAAACTCAAATAATAAAAGTAATCAGTCAGGAAAGCAGAGAGTGTAGAAAACGGACAATTGCTCTAGAGCTGCATCCGAAATCTTTGCTAAAGGGAACTGTGACTGAAAGGAAGTAGTACATTACTTTTTACTTCTTTTGTGTAAAGAAACAGTGTTCAAAAAACCTTGACTGCCCACAAGTTAATTGGAAGTTCCTGAAATGAATTGGTCAGAGAAGCATGATGAGCTGTACCTCCAAGCAACTTTGACGTCTTGAGAAGGAACATTTAGCCCATAGTCACGGAGATAGCCATATCGGATGGATTCTGAAAGACTTGCAGCATTCCACATGATCTACAGAAAAACAAAGATATTATGGTCAGCTTTAAAATTTGTCTATCATTTCTATGTATTTGAAGCTTTCACAAAGCTATCACAACTTTTCAGTTGAAAATTCTTTATGTCTATTCTGACTACTCTTCTGACCTCAGATGATAGAAGAAAGCTTACTTTTGGTCCAACGGATTCGAAGTGATACATTAACAGCTTTACTCTAATTGGCATTATTACTAATTATTACTGTACGGCTACGTGCAAGGTTTAGAATGCAATCTAAAACTGCAAGTAGTATTCACTGTTACGTATTCAGTCATGAAATACAAGTAATCATGCAAGTTGAGTCACTTAAAAATATCCGCAAATACAGAAGATAATTTTTTCAGATCAAAGAAAAGTTTTGTATACAACTACTGTACATCACTGTTGACAGGCGTACCGTTTTGACAATTCAAGAGATAGTGACTAAGCAATTTCAAACATTCCCATCTAGCAACTGTGAAAAGAAAATATTCTATTCGGCAGACAGAGCTGAATGCCTGTGCAAAGTAAAGGTGTGCGCGCTGGAGCTCCGGTGTTTTTCAGTCAAACAAGCCGGAGGCCGGAGTGAAGCAGCTCCGGCTATTGGATCCATATATTCTGATTTGCGAAATGTGTACTCCTCTGTGGACGATAAATCAAAACTATTAAAATACAAAGGACAAGCTGTAGCATCTCTTCATGTTGTGAGGTTGTGTCGTTAAAGCGTAGGAGTATCCTTTTTAAACTTTGTTTTCATTTGTAACAATTTGTTCTTTCACGCTGTTAAATTGTTTCGCTTCGCTCATTTCGTACACAAGATGAAACATCTGTGTTTCGTTACCTAAAATTTCCACAATTAACTACCTTCAGGCTTTCCATACGGTAAATTGAACTATTAGAATCACGGGAACCCCAAGCTGACAACAAGAACATTTGAAATTTTAAAACTGAGACGAAAATCTGTACAGTATAGTCAACGAACAAGCTTTTCACATTTTTAACTTACCAAATGTTGCCCATTTGTAGTGACATATACTGTAGCTGTCTTACGGCGTTGAAACTTCATTTCATCAAGCTTTAAAATTGGAGATTTTTCAAACTTAAAAAACCTCTCACTTTAAAACTTAATAAAATGGAATTTCAATGTCGTGAGACAGCTATCATGTTACTACAAATGGACAACATTTGGTAAGTTAACGATGTGAAATGGTTGTTTGTTGGCTTTTCTGTAAAGATTTTTGTCTTAATTGCAAAATTTCAAATGTTCTTGTTGTGAGATTGGGCTCCTTGTGTCAGAACTAGGTAATATTCAATATTGCCAACATGCATATTCAATAGATGAGATGAGTCAATAGAGGCCCAGTTCTTTCAACTTTCCATGTGTTTCTAAATTTTTTATTAACATAAATGCAGTCCAACGCCTTGAAAACATGAAACATTTTTGAAAAGACTTCACAGTTGTGAAATAGTCACGTCGTGTTTCCTCGACGGGCTTATGGTTTTCACCAGAAGAAGACCTAGGAACGAGTTTAGCCGGAGCCTGAATCGGTGTCCCAGAAGATAGTGTCCCTTGGACACTATGCGCCAGCAGATACTCTCTCCCTGGACTTTATCTGCTAAGTGGATAGTGTCACCTATCGCAGATTCGGTCTCCCCTGCAAAAATTCAAAATTGGCGCGGTAACTATCAGTATTTACATATTTCGGTGGCAAATATCAAGGTAATCTCCAACTCCTAGCGATCAGTCTCGAATAATTCATGAGAAGAAGATGAAATAAACGTAGAATAGAGAAACTACTGTAAATATTCAGATTTAAACCTAAAAAAACCCGAACTAACATCAGTGTCTATTTTTGAAAAAACTCACCAACAACTGGGTTATAGAAACGCCAAACAACTCCCAAGGATTTTAATTAAGCAACAAAGCGCGGTTTCAGTATTTGGTTTTTAACAATAACAGACTATATGAGTCATCGACAACTGGCAACGCGGTATATATAACGACTTTACAGCGAATTGTCACAACTTGGAGAGTCGACATTGTATCAGCAAGTATTTGACAAGGTTCAAAATAGCCAGTACATGCATGCAGATAAATTTACAAAACTATAGAAACGCCGTTTGAGACGGATATCTCAAGAACCGGTTTTACATAACAGGCTACGATTTTACCAAGGTTTCAGTAACAGTTGTCCGTAAATATTTAGCTGAGCGATTTTAATTGCTTTTGTGTAAATATTTTTTTATTTGCCATTTGGACGACTTTAATAGAATACGCAGCTGAAACAATTTAATAGTCAGTTGTCTTATATTTAGTTGAACGATTGATTTGATTATTTAGTCGTATATTAAGTTGAATGATTCATCTGGTCAAATAAACTTGTTAGTTTTGTATGGGCAGTCGTTATCACCAAAAATACTGCGGTAGTGAAACGGAACACCTTATTGCGAACGACTCGACAAAAACACGAATGATCCATATTAAACACAAGTGATTTATCTTTACGTCAAATGATTTAGCTTTGCGTTGTGGATTGATTGGTACTAAACAGAAGTAATTTAACACAAACCGAAGTGACTGAACAGCGCATGAATAAATTATTCAACTAGTTGAGAAATGACTTATTTTAAAGTAATTCAACCAGTCATGTTGTCTGAGCCAAAGGTTTTTGTGTTTTCGTGTTTTATATAGGGCATTGACATTTGTCGTAAAATTAAAACACTGCTTTCCTACGTTGATACCCTCAATCCTGTTTCCCCCAGTAGAACAAGGTTCGTTTTTAGCTAAGGCCACCGGCTATTTCGCCGCCAGTTTCCACCTAAAGTTTCCCCAATTGGCACTTAGCTTTCCACATACTGTAATTTGCTGATCAAACTGTGGAACGCCGTTGACTCAGAAAACCATGGGTTCGAGTTCCGGCTGGAACTCAGTGTTTTTCTGTTTGATCAGCAAAAATTTTCTCAGACTTTAATAGTATTAAACTGCAACTACGGAATTGCAACTCAATACAGAGTATTGAGTATTTAAACAATTGAGAAGTGCTTTCATCGACTTACCTGCTTTAATTTTCCATCTCGAAAGACGAAAACGAAGAAAAACCACGAGAAGTCGCGGGACCTGAGCTCACAGCTGGATTCAGTGTATATTTATCGAACAGTGGAGTCGACTTTGACAGCGTTCGGTTCACTATGAATACCACCCGTTAGGTGATTTAGCCATTTCACTTGTAACCATCTCTTGACAACTAGTTGAATCAGTTGACAACTAGTTAAGTCATTTCACAACTAATTGAATCATTTCACAAATAGTTGAATCACTTCACAACTAGCTGAATCACTTCACAACTAGCTGAATCACTTTAGAATAAGATAAATCATTCCTCGGTTAGAACATTTCTCAAACAGTTGAATCATTTCTCATACAATTGAATCATTTCTCAACAAGTTGAATCACTTCACAACTAATTGAATCACTTCACAACTAATGGAATCACTTTAAAATAAGTGACATTTCTCGAGTAGTTCAATCATTACTTCACGCGCTGTTCAGCCATTTCTGTTTGCGTTAAATCACTTCTGTTTAGTACGTATCAATCTATAACGACCTCCATCCAGCGCTTAAGCTGACTTCCACCAGCGCTTAAGTTCACGTGGGAAATCAGCAAAACATGGACATTTTAGTTTCTATTAAAGATCGTGCTCTCGCAACGTCAGTGTCTAACAAGCCGACTGATTCTCATAGTTACCTTTTGTTTTCGTCCTCCATCCCGAACCATACTAAGCAGTCTATCCCGTATTCTTGCGTCTTCGTTGTCTTTCCAGCAACGATCATGATTTTAATACTAAATCTTCGGAGGTGAGATCCTTTTTTGTCAACGATGGCTATCCAACTTACTTACTAGACACTGCCATTCAAAGAGCTTTCAATGTTTCGCGTTCAGACACTCTTAAAACACCTGTGCGACAAGATTCCGCTGAGAAGGTTCCCTAAGTCCTAACATTTCATCTTTTTCATTACAAAATTAAAGATATTGTTATCCATAATATTAATATCTTACAAAACCATCCCGAGACATTGGACATTTTCGTTTACAACCCACTGATTTCTTTTCGACGAAATATTTAATCAATTGAGACCGTAAAACAAAATCCATCGTCATCAGCGGGTACCTTTTCTTCATCTCGTGCTCGTTGCTACAAATGCGCCTTCCTCAACCCCACCACACAAATTTGTGGGCCCAAATCTGCCTTCGTAATTTAACATCATTTCACATTCACCTCTTTCAGCATCATTTACTGCATATCTTTTTGCAAATGTTGCAAACTCTACATCGGCGAAACTGGCTAACGTCTCTCCGATAGATTTGCTGCACATCTTCGCTCAGTAGAGAACGATGTTGACAAACCCGTTTTATGGCATTTTAATAGTACTAACCATTCATTTGCTGATATTAAAATCTGTACCATCTCACAAATTTTCGGCAGTAACGATATCCACAAGAGGCAAGAAAGACATCTCATTTCTAACTTGAAACCATTTATCCCCATGGAATCAATGAACGCTTCGCTTTCATTTGATCTCTCATTAAGTTACTCTTTTCATCTCGAAAAAGCAGGTGGAAGCGTTAGCTTGTGAGCGTTACTCCCTCGGTTTTTAGTTTAGTTTTTATTTCAGTTTTGTGTTATTTATTCCTTCACCAGCTAATGATTTGTCTGGCATGGGCGGATAAATACAATGGCTTGTATTCCTTATTTCTTTTTAGTTAGATTTTTTCATTTATTATTTCTACAAAGACACTTTCCTTCGCACAAGTTATTGTTTTTTTTCCTAGTGTAAAGTAGTGAAGTATATTTACTAATTAAGATTAATTTATGACATTTGTACAGTATGTCGAAAACATACGACGTTTAGTTTGCTCATGTAGTACTTTGACGTGAGCTGTTTTTTTGATAGTTAAGTTCGTCGAGTCAGTTACGTCTTTCAGTCCGGTTTTATTGTTGTAACCTCATTTTTGAACAACCCTATCATTAATAAAGCTTATTATATGGCTGATTAACGTTCTGCGTGCTGATTGGTTGGCGGGAGGTCCGGAAAAAAGCGTATTGCCCTCAAA
>JBAHVQ010198914.1:0-13506 GCA_036872915.1 Nanipora kamurai
TTTTTAAACATTAATTCTAAAAATTTAATACAACATTTTCTTAATATATCAACATCTAAACAACAGTAAGTATACATTTCTTGACGGAAATTATAACTTTGTGTTTGTTTCTTATCATACCAACATTCAAAACTCTCTAAAGTTTTTTCATCCATGTTACTTGTATCAAAATATTCTTTAGCTACAATTTCTCCCACATAATTTAAATCATAAAATAAATATGGATGATACCGCTTTACTAAATTTTCAACACCCATGGCTTTTGGCATATTTGATAATTTCATTTGTAAAAATAGATAACTATCTAACATTTTGATTTGTCGAGAAGGTAACTCCATCATGATAATTTTGTTACCATTCATGACTGTTTCAACTTGAATATTTTTCAAGAAAAAATAACGCAATAAAAAAGTTCCATCAAATCGTGCTGCATTATGAGCTATCATAACACAATTTTTTTGTTCTAGAATAAAATCACAAGACATAGCTGTAATATCTTCACCATTGTTTTCAATAACATATTGTCTACACCCACAACATTTTACTCTTTCAATTGTGTTATCTTCCATAACACCACTTTTAACATTTAAATTACAATTATTTTTAACAAAAGGTGTTTTTTGACATTTTAAACAAACTTTTTGTAATATGCAATAATACGGAATCAATTCTTTACTTTCAATAATTTTTGTTTCAAAATCGAAAAATAAAATACATTTTGTTTTTTCTAAATCAGAATTTTTCTGCCCGCAAGACAAATAACAATAATGAGGTTTTAAAACCATTTCTCGACAATAATTACAAAATAATTTTTGACAATTATGTAATACAATTTTTTTTTTATTAATGTAAGTAAAATTTGAAACAATTTTATTGCAAGTATTACAGTATTTAAAATATTGACAAGGAGTGATTTTATTATTAATATAAATGCTTTTCATAACAATATCGAGAATAAAAACAAATTTCACATAAAGGACATTTAAATTTTTCAAGAGGTTTTTCATCATGAATAGTATAACATCGTTGACATGTATCCTGTATCTTGCAAACATGATATCCTTTTTTTTTGTTTCATACATGTCATACATAGATTATTTGTTGAAATAAATTTTTTAATATTTAAAACTAAATCATAATGATTATTGTTTAACCATAAACAAACCATGTTATTTGTTAATTTAACTAATACACCATTTTCATTTGTTCTTGAATCGTACACAATTTTGTCATCATACTTATCAGAAAAAATCACCAAATCTATCCCTTTTGCACTTAAAAATTTTTCAAAAAATATACGATATTGTTTACCAATAACACATTTATAAACTTCTATAATTTCATGTTCGTTAATAATTTTATCAATACTCAAACCTAATAGAAATTTATTCCATGTTATGGAATCGGTCAATTGAATAATACCCACTAACAAAGCCACTACAAAACAACAATTTTTAATATTCGGATAAGGTTTGTACTCGATCATGTACACACCCTGTTTCACTCTCCGATTATATTTCACAACTGACTCATTAACACCTCCTCCGTCATTCTCCCCTGTATTAAGATGAATATAAATATTACTTTTTTTATTATTTTTTGTAACAGATTTTTTTACATATCCATAAGGAAATGTAGAAATAATTAATCTGGTTTTAAAACCGTTTTTACTTACAGTTTGATCACTGTTTAAGTGTTTTTCTAAACTATTTAAAAAAAACTCTACATCCCAATTTTTAAATGGAAGAGTTTGTGTAGAAAATATTCGATGAGGAAATGCAGTAAAAATATATCGTACATAATCATTCTCACTTTTGATTTTCATGTAAGTTCTATTCAAAATTTCATTAAAAAAACGTTTCATGTTTTTCAAAAAATTCATTAAAGAAGTAGAGCCTTTCTCAATAGTAACATCATATACATAATTATGCATACGAAATTTTTCAAAATATTCATTTCCTACATATCTAATGTAAAATCCCTCTTCATGACTTTCTCTAGATGACGAATTTTTCAATTTTTTTTCAACTAAACTTACTAGTTTTTTTACTTGTTCGTCTGATAAAATGATTTTCTTGTCCATCTTCTTTGCTTCTACAATTTCGGTAACAACAACACCAATAATAAATTTTCATATACCATTTCTTTTTCTTTTTTTCCTTTTTCTCATTTTTAGTCTTCCCGTCTACTTTTTCAATGGTCACATGATCAGAATTTGATACTATAAAACAATTAAATCTTATTGAAGGTAACCCTTTTGAACAACAATCAGTTGCCATGTCTTACAAAGAGATTCACGCTGTTATACAAATTTATCGAATATGTAAGGATACAAACAAACCAAAATCTTCATATACACTATATGATGATGATGAATCGATAGTATTTTGTACTCACATTTTTCCTGAATGTTGTGTTGATTTTTTATCAACTGAGGACGACGAACTTCATTTGAGAAAAATTTCTATCTGTGAATTACAAAAAAGAATAAATAATTTAAAAAGAATCTTTCATTTATCACAAGATCATTTAATAATAAGAAAATTAAACTGTTTTTTAAACTACATTGAAAAAAATCACGAATCGTACTTGGGAGTGTCTTGCTGGGTTTAAAAAATGTGCCACGAAATCAGTCAGTTCTTGGAAACAAATATAGAGTAGTAAGATGTAAATCCAACACCAAAAAAGGCGAACGGTGTAAACGTAGAACTGCAAGAACAAAATTATGTTGGACACATTTAGCCTATAAAAAAAATTTACGAATTAAACCATCTACTATTCCAAACGCTGGATTTGGATTATTTGCTTATAAAAAACCTTTTGCTAAAGATACTATAATTGATACATATACGGGAAGAAGACGTACAAGATCACAAATCAATAAATTGTATGGTGACAGACCTGGTCTTTACACAATCTGTAATCATAAGAATCAGTGCATCGATGCTGATGAATCTACTGATGCTGCACAACGTTATATGAATGATGCAAGAAATAATTTGAATCAAAATGTTTTATTAGTTGGTAGTAAATCCAGACGCAATCGCTTTAAAGTATTTGCTGAAACTGATCGCGATATAAGACCTCACGAAGAATTATTCACTTCATACGGTGATAAATATTGGAATGACTTAGCATCCTATACATAAGACAATACCAGGAAATATATCGTGCTGTTTTTTTAATTAAGAGTTGGTTAATTAAAAAATCCGATTATAGTACATCTGTCAGATTAAAAAACACCGAAAATGCCATGTGGGCCAAAAAGGATACTAATAAAAACACAAAAATACCCCTACGAAGATCTTAATGTAAAAAAAACGAAAGTGGTGTCTCGTAATCGAGGTGGTGTAATAGGATTTTGGGCTCGAAAATCAATTTGCGAAGATCAGGATGTATTAACTTTCCATAAACAGCAGGGTATAACACCCTTATTTGAGGGCCAAGATCAATTAGACACTGAATTAAAAAAGAGGCGTTTTGTCTCTGAGATTAGGATAAAAATAAACGAAAATGTTGACAAAACATGGGGTTCACTTAATCAAACTGAAGACCTTTTCGATTTCACAATTGTTGTAGTGGATAAAAATTTTAAAAATCGTGATCAAATGACAAAAGATCAATGGTATACAGAAAGTAAACAAGTTATCAACAAAACATCACGAATAAATGAATCAGAATGTGTCTTCAGTAATCTTAATCTACTTTTAATCCCTGATGATGATATTTATATTGGTTATAGTGTTACACCTCAAGTAAACACAGCTAGATCTTCATCGATTTATTATTATAAAGTCAACAAAGACTATACAAAAATAACAGCGACAGTGATTTATTCTTACTTTCCATAATGAGTGTAGCCCCAAAAAAATATTTGTTTGCAACAAAAAAATATTTTTATGAAGACCCAAAAAATCTTGGTCATGTTACTAAAACTGGTGGTCAAATTATCGGAAGTGTTTCAGGAGTTTGGGCAAGAGCAACTTATTGGAATTCACAACATGAACTCAAATTTCAAAAAGATCACGGTGTTACTCCTGTATTTGAAAACCTTAGTTTAAGATCTGGTGAATTACAAAGAAGACGGGTTATTCATGAAATTGATGTTCAAATAATTCATAACATAGATACACAATGGGGTACAGGGTATAAAACAGACTTTACTGTTTGTGTAGTTGATCAAGATTTTAAAAAAAGAGATGTGGAACCTTCCGTCAGTTACTGGCGAAAATGGGATAAACAATTTATTAATACATTAACTAAGGTACCTCACGATCGATATACTTTTTCCAATTTAAACTTAACATTATATCCTAATGATGATTTGTACATAGGGTATGAACCAGGACCAAAAGACAGAAACACTTTTAAATTACCTAATACTAATATACCCTATTTCAAAGTAAAAAAAGAATATGCTGAAATACATGTAAAAATAATTTATTCATATTTCTCATAACACAAATATCCGTATTCATCAAAATACACAATTTTATCAATAAAATCGCGATTCACATTTCCATAGCGTACTTGTGTTGTAATATAACTAATTATTCCATGTTTATTCTCTTCTAAAACAATTACTTGACCACATCCACAACTTGATTGAAACGATCAGTACTCTTTTAATCTGTAGGTATAATGAGGTTGCAATCGATAAATAATTTCTTCTGCAGGTATGAAAGCTGCTCCTAATTTACTTGGGTATCTCTCAAAACTCATTTTTTTTCCTATAACAAATAAAATTATAGTTTTATTTTTTAATAAAAATGAAAAAACTTCATACACTAAACTCACGTTCGTCAATTTTCAGAATATCTGATCTGTGCGCATTCACTTCTCGATACCACTGATATCATCCTTCCAGAAAAATTAGATATAAAACCGCCAACATACTGGTTTTTCTCACTATGCTTCAATGTAAACCATAATGTAGAATTTACTCTGAATTGATATACCACGTGGTAAACTTTATTTAGTTCAATATCTTCAAAATACACAATCTCCATCATAACATGTATAAAACCCGATCATCAGACGTAAGACATCAAAAAGGAAGAACAGGAAAGAGAAAAAATTATAGGAGGTATCAGAAAGGTGGTGTAATCCCTTTTTTTGCATTACCTTTTATTCTTGCAGCATTAAAATAAACATGGTAAACCATAAAAAAATGAAAATTTATCAATTGGGTCTTGGAAAAAAATTTCGACAAAGAGGTCGTGGCAAAATTTATAAACAAAGAGGGCGTGGTCGCAAGCAGAAAGGGGGTCAAAAGGGTGGGGCATTTGGTATGGGCATGGCTTTAGGAACTATGGCACCATTACTTCTTCAAACAGCAGGAAAAATATTAAAAATCAACATTTAAAAAAACTTTTTTAATAAACTTAAATCCTGGTTAAAACTATGAACATACATATATCTATTAAAATAAAAGTCTAAAATATTACATAATTCTTCATGTTGTCTTTTTGTTATAATTTTAAGATCACAATTAACATCACGTTTTAACATAGTTACTACCAATTTCCCTATTCTACCATTTCCATCAACGAAAGGATGAATTTTTTGTAAAGCATAATAAACATATAATTCAATATCTTCTCTATTCCTATTTTTTTTATAAATGGAATTTAATTCAGCCATAAATGCTCCAATATCGCGTGGAGAAACTCCCCAATGATTTCCAATTTTTCTGAATGTCTTTGCATAATGACCAGGATAAATCCATCTTCTTCTTTTACTCATACCCTTTCTATGTAATATTAAAATTTTACCCGATAACGATATACTTTCATTATCATACAACTTAATCATTTCTTTAACAGCACTACAAAAATAAGCACAATGTTCAAAAAAATAAATGTCATCTTCATCTTCTTCCATTCTTACAACATTAAAAGAATACTATTTATACTTTAGCAAGTGGTTCAACATACAAATTGTTTGATTGTTCAGTATCTTCATTCTTTCGAATACAAAATTTTTGACAAGGAATGGTAAAAATTAATATCAAAGATAAAATAATTCCCGCAGCGATCAAAATCCAATGTAAAATTGATGTGACTGTAAATCTGGAAAGACAATTGATATACAACACCCTATGATCTGGTGTGCCAGTTGTTGTTACTTCAATGAATAACTTTGGGTCTGGTCTGCAAGTGTAATCACGTTCTGTAGTACACTCTGAATCTTTATACCAATCTTCTTCACAAACTTCGCATTCAAAACATTCTGTTGTTGTATACGATGAACTGTAAGTTTTTCCTGCAACACACGATCTGCATTCAATCTCTGAATGATATGTCAACCACACATTGGATATAAACCATAACCCATCGGACATGATGGACAGGAAATACAACCATTCAGTTTTCCTTTGTAAGTATATTGTTCTCCAGAACAACTCGATAAATTTGTATTAGAATAATTTTTTACCGATAAATTTGGAATTGATATAGAATTCCGACCTGTTGTTGATCTATCTCGGGCTTCAACGAGAATACAAGATATCAAAAAAATAATGAAAACATTCATTTTTTCATAAAATTTAAAAAACGTAGAGATATCAAATCAAATCTCTCACCGAAAAATAACAAAATTTACTGTGTTTCCACTTTTTTTATAAAAAATATGTTTTAACATATGTTCAAATCCCTAGTACACTTGATCTACCCACTTTACAAAAATAATTTAATTTTAAGTATACCAGATGTTCTAACACTCTTAAGCATTGTTTTCTGTTAATCTCTATAAAAGATGTTATAATTCCTCCAAAAAATAATCTTATTAATCTCTGCACAATAACATTTTCACAGTTTAATCCCCACACAATACCTGTCAAAGTAATTTAACCCTTTTCAAGTGTTTACTCAAACCAAAGTCAAAAAATAGACATAAAGTTCAATGTCAAGGTTATTTACAAGTATCTTTAATAATAGTAATACAAGAACATATATAAAGAGCTTTAAATTTCATTAACCAAAAATTCATTCAAATTCCTTCAAGATCATAAGGAAAAATCTTTCATTACACAGAAGTCTCTTTTTGACGACGAGAATCAAAAGTAAGTTGTTCATACTTTTTCTTTATTTTCTCACCAACAACATAAACTAGCAACATAATTATAATGTTAAACATTTCTGTAGATATGAACAAGTTTGGTCCTTTCTGTACAAATTGTCGAGGAAGAATAGTGATGGGGGTTACGTATCATTGTACATCTTGTACAAATCTGTACCATTTTTGTCTGGACTGTATATGGGTAGACGTATTCCATTGCATTTCCTTTATTAATTTCTATTGTGGATGTAACGAAATATGCACATCAAGTGGTGACGATTTTTGTGACTTTATCGCTCAATTGCATTATCGTCTGGAACGGTAAAATCAAAATATTTAAAATGTTTTTTAATCATGTCTTCGTACGATCTCAATTTAGCTCCTCTGTATTTCTTTGGTAAAATATGAATACATACACCAACACTTTCCAATTGAAGTTGTGTTATCAGCTTCAAAAATACCTCCACTACTCCAGTTACACTTGTTGGTTTATCAAATTGACATATTCCATTCAATTCATCATTTTCAATATAAAAAAATATACGACGTACGTTTACACTTATCTCATTATAATTTGATTGAATCCTTTGAAGAATTTGTTTCGATGTTTCAAACTCCTTGGGTGGAAATGGTGCTGTTACCAGTAATATTTGATAATAATGTAAACGAGTAGAAGTAGTTTCTCTACATCTACATTTCCTTCCATATTCGTTACAAAGAGGCATTTTTATCTTAATAATGATCTCGTAATTGTTCCAATTCCACCGTGATATGGTATTCGGTAAGCTGAACCTCCTCTTTGCTTCTTTCTCCTCTTATATGTTGTTTTTCTAGAATAAAAATGATTTTGTAATTGTGCCAATTTCCGGTTTAATTGAGATTTAGTCTTTGGTCTAAAAGGTAATTGAATACCATAAGACATTCGACCTGACAAAGGTTGTAAAACAGTACTGTACACCATTTTTAGAATGAACGAATTTTAGAATGAATGCTACTCCCTCGCAGATTAAAGATGGATCATTGGAAAAGAATAGAAACAGCAATGAAACAATACGAAGTGATCATGCACCGGAAAGAAACACTGCTGGCCATGATGATCAAGAACTTGGAGAAGTTGTCAGAATCTCCAATGACCACACGGAGTCAGCTGGATCAAATATTTCTGATGGGGGAGAAAGCTCTCGACCCAATTCGAATGGATCTGCACCACCTACAGAAGGACTTGCAGAAGCTGCTGGAGGATCTGGAACAGTCCGCAAATGTGACAACTGCGACAAAAAATTAATTTCTGGAAACGAATCCTTTGAAGCAAGTTGCGAAGTATGTGGTATTACTCCTATTCATTTTTGTAAACATTGTATACAATATGAAGTACTAAACATTTCAGAAAAACTTAGAAAAAGATGTTCTTGCACCATGTGGGTTGAAGCATACACCACATTAATAAAATTAAATGGTGAACCAAAATGTTTATGGTTAGGTTTAAAAGATAAATATAATTATTTTTTAATCAATTAAATTTTAGGATGATGATGATGAAGAAGGTCGATATGAAATATTATTCGAGTGTGATAAATGCAAAGAACAACATAGATGGTGTTGCGCATGTTGTAATTATTTTTTAATCAATTAAATTTTAGGATGATGATGATGAAGAAGGTCGATGTGAAATATTATTCGAGTGTAATAAATGCAAAGAACAGCATAGATGGTGTTGCGCATGTTTCTCAAACGATCGCTTTTGGGGGATTCTTGATTCCAAAATCAAATGCCCTCATAGAGCAAGTCATATCAAATTCGTAAAGAAATATTTTTTTGAGCATGAAGCAAACAAATTAATACGTTTAATAAATCGTAATCTTTCGTTATAATTTAGTATTATTTTTTCTTTACTTTTTAGATTTCTGTATTTCACTGTATCGATTGTACCACTTCATTTATAAAAGCAAAATCAATGGAATACTCGTAAAATTTCATAAATAAACTCAAAACCAATTTTTCTCTTACAGGATTTCATTGTATTTGTGTGCAATAAATGTGACATTAACAAGGTATATTGCAAATTTTGTGTAATCATTAGTGATCGTATATTCGATTATACAACAGAATGTAGTTGTGGAGCAAAACGAAGCAAATTTGCTCATGATTATTTTATTTCAAGAATTGGTTTTTGCCCCGTTTGTAAAGAGAAATTTTTAAATCTCTTAATATAGAAAATATGTGCTCTTTGTCATGAAACATCACCGCTCATAATGGCTATTTACCCAACATGTCACAATGTTAAATATTATTTTTGTAAAAAATGTTATTTAACAAAACATGAATTAATAAAACAAATAATCTGTGAATGTAAAAATTGTATACCTATCTCTTTCTTCAGACAACGAAAAGCATTTTTAAAATGGTATAACAAAAGATATTTTACAACATACTTAAAATGGGTTTTTTTCTTTATAGAATCAGCTCCTTGTCAAAATGATATATGCATTTTTTGCAAACAATGTTATTTAACAAATATTTCGTTAAATTTCTCAAAAATTGTAACAACTAAGGGTTTTTATCTTATTATAGATGAAATGTGATCAAAATGTTAAATACCGTTTTTGCGAAGAATGCTATTTAGCAAATATTGCATTAATTGAATTTGTAATTAAAGATTGTAAGAGATCATCCAATAATCTCAAAATTATCAAACAAAAATGGATGGCTCTAAAATTACATTGTATGTTTTGTGTGTAATCAAGAAAATAAAAAAATAATCAAACTTTGTTGTATTTATTTTTTTACACAACAGGAAAAGGAACTGGATAATATATTAGAACAAGCAGCAGAACATGTCAGATTAGTGAAAACATTAATATTACGTATTACTGAAAAATCTGACATAGCATCCTTTAATTTATTACTTATACAAATACTACATTTATTATTTAGTATAGATTATCTTCAAAATATAATAAAAAAATAAATTTTTATTTTTTGTTCAGATAATATACAATCAGAATTAACTTCAACAAATGAAGACTATTACATTAATACTTTACTACAAAAAATACATTTAAAATTAATAAAATTAACATAAACAAACTATTTTTGACATGTAAATATCATATAATATATATATCCAAAATTCCAACAATAAAAACAGCAAATACCACGACCACATCCATGGCAATATATTGGAGAGAAAAGTATTGGAATCATCTGGAAAAAAATGAAAACTTTGATTAGGATAAAGTGAACCAAGTTCATCGCAAATCTTGGTTCACTTTAACCGTTAATCAATCTTATTCATCAAGATCTGTAAAACAGAAGAAAACAGAATAATTTTTTTTGAATTGCAAGATTTCTTCCTGTGTTTATATCCTTTAATCACTGGAAGAACCCTGCAGATCGAAAAAAATACTATACAAAAAAACATCAAGACAGAAGAAGAAGCGAAACTGGATGGAGACATTCCTGGACTTCACCAAAAATTTGTTCATATTCTTTAAGTCTATGTCCAATGCTTTGGTACTATCTAGGTTTGTAATGATCAATGTTAAACCTCGGGAATGGAAAAAAATCAAAATGATGAATAATTCAATGCAAAATGGTACAGGCTGTGATAAATCCGAGATCATTGTTTTCTGTTTTTATCACTATCTGTACTATAAAGCATATGAATAATGTGTCCAAACTTCAAAGAATTCCATGATGAAATTTTCTTCCGGAAGAACAAAAGGAGTTGTGTTTTCAGGAACACCTTTTGTACTTACAGAAAAAAATTCATACTTTTTTTCTCTTTCAGGAATGTTTCATTTGTCACCAAAGAATAAAAGAAGGTATTCAAGTAGAATTTTGTCCTCATCACAATAGGTCACAAAAAGTTTGTGTACAATGTTATGAACACAAAAAGGGTATAATAGACCTATGGACATTTTGTATCTATTGTCATATGGGGTATCCCGATACCCCTAGTACTTAATCAAAAGAACAATTGTATTAAAAAATTTTAATAAATATTTTAATATCCATCTTTGTCTACAAATGTTTTTACATCAATGCACTACCCAATGCTATAGCTCCTGCTCCAATTAACGCTGGTAATGCTCCTATCGCTAATAATCCCAAACCTTTACCTGATTGATATTTAATTTTGTTAAACTTTCTCCTTTTTCTATTATTTCGAAATCTCCTTTTCATGGCTTTGCCCATCTTTTTTGTCTTCTAGCTTTTAACTCTCCTAAATCTCTTGATAATGAACTTAGACCATCAAAGATATCACCAAAAATACCACCCGCTTGATTTCTTTTTCTTTTTCTCCACTTACTTTTCGGTCGTGACTTTAATTTTAATCTGCGACGTATAATTTTGATCAATTGTTTTTTGGACAATTCTTTTTTTCTCATATTAATAAAATTTAATACAGATGTGTTACTAACGTCAAGTTGGGTGAACGGTCAATTTATTATTACCAATCAGTAAAATGCCACCAACCACCTCTTTGACGAGTCTTTCTTTTACTTTTTCGTCTCGACTTCAATTTTAATCTGTGTCGTATAATCTTGATCAATTGGTTTTTAGACAATTTTTTTCTCATATTGGAATCCTCTTGACAATTTATTATTAAACAAAATCCTTCCCATAAATCCACGTAGTCTTTCGAACAGACTTTCCTTGAAAACAAGGTTCACACCCTTCACACCACATATACGACAATAACTGCTTATCAACCAACTCCCGTTTATTATTTAAACAGGAATGACAAAAAAACCATTCAATCTTGCACCAAGACTTGCACTGGTACAATTCACCTGGTGCACTTTGATTGCAACACTCACATTTCCTATGTGTCTCATTCAAATCACCCCAACCATTTTCATCACCACCAATAGTAACATATATAGAATCCATATTGAAATGAAATCATATCAGCAATAACACACATATATATACATCAAATCTTTGACTCATAATTGGGGTGGGTGTGGTAGCCTAGGAAGTAACGTAACCCAAACATAATTTAATCCATAAACAAGTGTAGTGTAAGGGATATAAGTTCTAAGCTCAGGAAAACCCACCCCACATTTTTTAGATTTGAAATGTTAGATATGTCTTTGGCTGGTGGGTAACATCTGGTGTCAGCTAATTAGCGTTCAGCACAAAAGCTGATTAGACTGGTACCAGATGTTGCCCACAACCTAAAGACAAATAAATCCGATACACGCATGACTTATTATAGGAACACTATCCGATCACTCAATGTGGGATGCGTCGTAGGGATGCGCACCCCAACAAAAAACAACCCCCTTACCCAAAATCAATCCAATCAAACTACCCCTCCCGAAAAATACAATAAACCAATCCAACACATCCGAAAATAGTCACATGACTTGGACGCCATCTTGAATAGATACCCCCCTGGAAAAACACCACAGGTGATCAAATAGGATTGGTTCATAACTCGGTCCAGGCTCACACACATTAAAAAAATAAACCTTATTTTATATACTACTATCGTTCTAAAATGAAGGTTTTGGGTGGAAAGTGGTAAAAGAAGTAAATTTTCATACTTCAGTGGTGTAGTTGAGAAAAATTTTTAAAAACTAGTTTTGAGGTGCACCTTGCGCTATAAAGATAAATTAGCGTCATATAAGCTGCATGTGGAGTTGAAATGCGAAAAATGTAGAAAGTGTCCAAATGCTTGTAAAATGATGGTTTTAGGCCCAAAGTAATAAAAATAGGAAAATTTGACTGATTGGCAACGTTGTTTGAATAATTGCTCAAAGTTAAGAAAAACGCGTTATCTCGGAATGATAAAGCGATTTGTAGGTTTTCTAAGGTTAGAGTTAGCTTGCAAGTTCAAATCTGTGCAAAACTGATCCAATCGTTCTAAAATAACGGTTTTGGGTGGAAAGTGATAAAAGAAGTAAAATTTCATTGTTTGGTCGGGTAGTTTCGAAAAAGTTTTAAAAGCTAGTTTTGAGGTGCACCTTGCGCTATAAAGCCATATTAGTGTCATATAAGCTACATGTGGAGTTGAAATGCAAAAGAGGAAGAAAGTGCCCAAATGCTTGTAAAGTGATGATTTAGACGAAAAGTAATAAAAATAGTAAAATTTGATTGATTGGGAACGTTTGGAAAATTTTCAAAAGTTAAGAAAAACGTGTTATCTCGGCAAGATAAAGCGATTTTTAGGTTTTGTAAGGTTAGAGTTACCTTGCAAGTGCAAATGTGTGCAAAACTGATAAAATCTTTTGAAAATGATGGTTTTGGCTGGAAAGTCATAAAACAAGTAAAATTTCATAGTTCGGTAGGGTAATTTGGAAAAATTTTGAAAAACTATTTTTGAAGTCCACCTTACGCTATAAAGCCCTATCAGCGTCACATAGGCTACATGTGGAGTTGAAATGCGAAGGATGTAGAAAGTGTCCAAATGCTTGTAAAATGATGGTTTTAGGCCAA
>JBAHVQ010198955.1:0-13504 GCA_036872915.1 Nanipora kamurai
CCGCAAACAATTGTTTACCGTTAATCTCTTGAATAGGGAACGAAAGTGTCAGAAATATAGAGGGTTTCATTTTCTTGATTTTATTCTTGGAGCCAGTTACATATATGCTTTCCAGTGATGTATAACTTTGGCATATTCAAGTAATAGGTGGAACGCTGCGACATTTCGCGCAGAATGTACCGTAAAGGTCTACAGTAACCTTAAGAATCCTGTAGATATCTCGAGATCCTCAACATTCTCAATTCCAGGATTCCTGTTTATTTTTAACTCCCCGCCAAAATTCAAGTTCCGCGAAATTAAGCTTTCTGTCTTACCACTGCATGACCTTGTTAATTCTGCTTTGGAATTCAACGTTCCGGTGTAGAATGCAGCGTTTGAGTTCCACGATGTGCCGTTTGGGTTTTGATTTTCAACAATGATTCATTATTGATGCTCTCGGCTGTTGGGAGTTTGACACCTGCTTTCTCCGACTTTGTTTATAGTTGTTGCGATGGTGAAATTGCTTATACGAATGCAATGTTACATTGTGCTGTAACCGGAGTGGTGTTTCGATTTCATCGAACCACTGAATCTTCTGTGTCTTAAATATTGAGTATAATCTTGATAATATTATGGCTTCTGGATTCGGAGTATACTCTGACTTGAACGGAGGCTACAAAGAAAGAGAACAGTATGCCAGGCATTTGCGAGCCGTGAGTACATCAATTTTTTGTTTCTGCGACAAAGGTTATTTTAATGAAACCGTTTATTGAACGGGAGCATTGTTACCGGACTATCTCGTAAAAGTTAAAATCGAACGTTCTTAATTTTTAATTGTCAGTATACTGTATAACCGCCATAAAACTTCATCGTAATTCAAAGAAATTAAACCATGTTTACTTTACTAATACCGGTAGCGAGGCTTTGAGTTGAATAAGCCTGCAGCAGTTCTATATCGAATGCTGAAGCATGTCGTTCTTTAAAGTTTTTAGTATAAGGTCTACGGCAGAAACTGATCGTCATAGTCATGTAAACCATTAATATCTTGATTTTAAGAAGGCTCGAGGCCAGGTAATTTACAGTCAGAATACGAAAATATTTAACCGACCACTCGCCGAGTGTTGTGAGTAATTAATTTGAAGATGTACGTTAGATTGATTAAGTTTCTATTCATGTCTTTGCGGGCGTAACCAGACTCTCATCGTTTTCGCTGCTCTTACTGACTAATACACTCGAAAATTTTTCTCGACGAAAGGATATGTCTCGTACGTCAGGAAATTCTGGGCTGGATTGTAGGATATTCGATGGAAATGACGAAAAGTCAAGAGATCTTCAAACTTGCTTTGCCTGATTTCAAAAAGGCTTTCTTGTGCGATTATAGAAAGCAACCAGTCAAACAAAAATAAGCAACAGATTAAGTCAGTGTCCAGGATTAGTTTTGATTACTTAAGTGGACAAAAACCACGGGCAGCCGATAGTTTGAAGTTTAAACATTACCTAATTCCAATTAACATATCGCAATCCCTAATCTCAGCTTCAGTGTTTACCTTATAACATGTTCATTTGAATTTCACTGAAGTTTACAATGAAAGGGCTAACTGAATTTGTTATAACTCAGAATCCAGAATCTGACTTTTGTCCATATATTTATTGTCAATTTATATAACCCACACACAAGCCTCATAACCCAATGGCAATTGATGCTTTGCAACCAATCCCATAAGATTCAAAAGACAATGATATGGCAGCCATGTTGATGCCATACACAATAGAAGTTAATCAGATTTTTTTTGGTAAAGTTCCACTAATGTGGCTGCCACGAAGTCATGTACGTGCAAACCATCAATTGGTACTATTTTTAGGACCTTTGAATTAAGTTATTATCATATTAGTGCAGGTTAATGTCCTTACTGTACAATAAAACCATGTGATGTTGACTTAATAATATAATTCTTTGGGCACTGTTGGTTCAAACTAAATTATCAGGATGTAAACAAGTGCACGTTTCATGAGCTGTAGAGTACAGTTGAAACAGAAGGAGTAAAAGTTTGACCATAAAACTGCTAAGCAATTGTTGAAATCTTTGAAACTCTAAAGATGTCAAGGATATGTTGTGGGCCCTTAGAATTGGCTGCTGTGTAATAGATTTATTCTAATTAGCCAGGGTCAAGAGTTGCATATCCCCAGCTGGATCCAGGAGAAGAGCCTGGTACCAGTTGAGGGAGCCACTTTGGTTGAAAGGTGTGTCTTCAACCCTCCAGATTGAACTGGATCAAGAACACAGAACCTGATGGTTTATTCTTTAAAAACTTTCCAGGGCAATGGCAGTATTGCATGTGCTTTAGTATACCATACACAACATAACAGAACACATATATTTTACAGCAGAAAGTTAAAAGGTTGGTTGACAGTTAAACTTTCATCATGTTGACCTAAAGCTTCATCTTAGCATGATATTGGCATGTAGTGTCAAACACCCTCATTGAAATTTAGTTAGAAGTCATGACTAATTACACTGGTTAAATGTACAGGCCAATTTCTTTCCTTTTGTGTGTTGACATACATGACTTGACATACATGTAGTTCCCAAGAGAAAATCAATTTAGTCCCCAATAGATTGAAAATGAATATTTTTTGTAAAGAATGAAAGTACTGTGATTGGTAGCAAAAAGTGTTTATGACATCAAAACATATCCTGAAGCGAAGTTACCTTGCAGGTTGCTATGGCAACCAAGAGTATGCATAATCAGTGGGCAGCAAATTGATAGTTTTGCTTTAAAAAAAATTTGTCATTAATGAAGTTGTAAAAATCAGTGTAATTTATTGCCCACAGATGAGATAAACTTGCAATAAAACCAACAAACTAAAAAACAATGTTGGACAATGAATTCAATTGAATTAAATAAGGTTATGTTATATTTCAAGTTAAACTATGTTGTATATATTGCAAAGAGAAATATGTCTGACCTGTTGGGTCAGACAGACTTCCTGTCAATGAGACATGAAAACCCAAGGCTGCCCCACAGGCTTTGCAGGATAGGGCCCTCTGCTGTGAAAGGTGACCCTCCTTATCTGGGGCAGATGGTAGCTGGAAAATAAAAAGGTAAAGGTCAAAGACTGACCAGATCTCACGAAAGTATGATTTTGTCCCCCGTTTTAGCTCACATATCTGAGGCTTCTGGAGACTTCTCCCCTTTGGTATAACTTGGTCCACGCACCGGGGCTTTCCGGTAACCCCCGCCGGGGGAAGACCAATGAATCCCCTGTTGGAGAAATCAAAGACCAGCCACTGCTTTAATTAAACTAGTTTTTGTCAAACTGATAAAAAAGCAAGCAAAGAAATACAAAGTTTCAAAAATGTTCCTTTCCTTCTTTAACTTTAGTTAGACGATAAATTTCAAAATGACCAAAACTTGAAATTTTAGGTCCTAAGAAATTTATCCTAAAATAGGAATTTTAGGACAAATTTCAAGATCGATCACAAAAAAATCTCTCGTAAAATTCGTTGCGTAAATATGAACTAAGACATTAACGGTTTCTGTCAGAGGGGATTACCTTTTGACGTTAGCCAGAGTAAAACGACAAAAGTCGAGTTCGGACAACAAAGAGCTTCTGCACCCCTCCAAGAAAAAAATTGATATGAAATTTAATTTTTAAAAAAATTGGTTCCTAGTCATCATTCGAACGGAAAGTTGTCCAAGACAGATAAAGTTGCAAAGTTTCTAGTGACGGACATAATGTGATTGGTAGGGTGGGCCAGCTTACTTAGCACTTTTCGTTCAAATACTCATAGCTAGATGCTCAGAGAACTATGTCAACTTCTACAATGTTCACCATCGTCTCGTTCGAATTTCGACGAGAACGTTTTTGGAATTTATGATAGAAATTGAATCAGAAAAGTGCTCTTTTACACACGTGTCGGTCACTGTGTCAACAAACCGTGACCGAAAGTTAAAAAAGATTTTCTGGCAATTTTTTCAATTACTAAAGACTTTAATGGGTTAACGGGCTAGCCCGCCAAACAGTGTAATCCTCTGTAACGAAAACAGCACATTTACATGAAAACCAGCGCTCCCGATGCCGAGTCAACTTGTTTCAAGCGTCCTGGGCTAACACGACAAGGGAGATGACATTTTCTTTGTAAGCTTGCACAGAACTGTGATATATAGTGAGAATTATTATTATCATAACGTGACTTCTGCTGAAGCAGTACATATGACGAACCTGCACCTTAGCTCACCATCTGAGTCTTGGCAGCTCCATTGTATGAGCGTGTCACTGGTCATCAGAAGGTGGCAGGTTCGATTACCGTCTGGGCTGAGAATTCGTTTTTCTGAGAGAACGAGCTTGACGAACGTTTGCATGTCGTCTGAAGTGCTTCATTCTTGTAAAATGAGTGTAGTGACGGGTAGAAGATAACCTTAAGCAATAGCTTTTGTCCCCTCGCGTGAGCTGACGTCGTCCTGAAGACGCAACAATTATCCAAATGTCGTCCTATACCTTATCATCTATAAAAGGGGCTTACCTGTTAGTTCCGAAGAGGTGGGCTTTTACCGAACTCGCCTGCTGACGAATTAATGTGATCAAGCACCCTGAAGTATGAACTATTTCCTTATTTTTAATGAGATTTAATCTTAATAAGGCATGGGATGAAAACCAAACGAACTTGCAGGTTCGATTTGTCTAGGGTTGATGCATTTCGAGGGGCTGCCAGATCCCGACCAACCTCACTTCGCTTGGTGGATTCGGAAAGCTACCAGTCCCCCTCGTAGACCCCCTCATAGAAATTTCGAGTTCACAATCTTTTTGTTAAATAGATTGTATAGATTGTGGAGCAATGCTTGATCTAGTATATGAACAACGAGTTTGAGTACCCAATCAGCAGGGGATCAAAGCACGAGAGAGCATGATTGTTTTCGAGATTTTTTGATTCCCCAGATACAACACGAAAAACGAGTTTTTCATGTAGCATCTTAATCGAACACAATTTAATTGGATGTTTAATAGATTCTTTAGAAAACTGAACTGCCGTGAGACAATGATTGTTGGAGTGCTCATAATTGATTCTGAAGATGACGGCCGCTAAAGCCGTCGAAACCTCGGTCACTTCCACCAACAATCTTTCTCAAGACTGCGCTAACCTGGACGATCAACTTCCACAAACCTTTTCCGATCCTCCCAGGTTCAAAATTTATTCATAGGGACCGTGTTTTTCATTGAGGATGCATTGCGAAAGCCGTTCGTGAGTTTTCGTCTGTCGTCGTGTTTCAAGTGATTTCAAGTGTTTCAAGAAAAACGCAAAGGAAATCACTACCGAGACGTGGTTTGGATATGTGAGGAAGAAATTACATAAATAGAACCAACTTTAACCCGATTTTTCTTTCAATACTGATTCTTTTGAGATGCAGTCTAGTTTCATCGGATATCGAAATACCTCAACGTTTTTAATGGACTAATGGAGTTTGGATATCCTGATAAAAAAACTCCTTGTGAATGATATATTACATAACATGTGACTTGCATTGTCCAAAAAAGTTAAATTTTTTTAGCATTAGGGATGTAAACAACGTTACTGTTGTTAATAGTCATCACTTTTCGAGGGGTCGGCAAAAAGTTCTCTTCGTTTGAATTTCAGATATATTATCTTCGTGTGGTTTTCATAGATTGCCGATGTGGTTCTTTGGCATCTGTGGTAGCAATGGTGGTGATAAGCACCTTAACTATTCCCCTTCACTACGTCAATGGCCACTGTTTCCTAAAATGATTTAGTTTCAATACTTCTATGCGATTGAGTTTCATGAGATCATTATGCTTGTTGGACAGTCTTCCTGTGCGCTAAAAATGTCTTCCGTTTTCTATTCTAAGGAAGTGTTTTTCAATATACTTTTTAGATAAAAATGGCAAAGACGAGATTGGACAACAAAGATCCCAGGGATGATCGGTATTTAATGCGAGCCAAGCGTAAAAGACAACAGGTCAGACAATCCATACAATTAATATCATTGAGTAGAAAATTAGCACTTCAAATTATTAGTGGGCTATTAGGTTCAAGCAGTCTGTGCTTGGAAATTTTTTATCGTACGCACACTGATTAACATAGTTGGTTCGATACTCTTGCGCTGTTACTTATTAAATACTAATTTCAATACTCTCGGCACACCTGCTCTTTACTTCGGTGGGGTGCTGATGGAGCAGGGTAGTGCACATGTCTCTCACCTCTGTAACTAGGTTTCGATTTCTGGCTCCGTGCAGTTTTCTGATTAAAGTTACCCTCGTCTCATGTGAGTAGAGTGTTGTCCAGTTTGACTCTACGATGCATCGCAGGTTTTCTCCGAGTACTCCGGTTTCCTCCAGTTGTAACACTGGACTGATTTTGATCCACAAGTTTTAATCCATCGGTAAAATTGGACTAGAAATCAGAGACATCGGTGGGGTTGTGCTTGGAGGCCTCGCCCTCAACGGATCTCTGCAAATATGTCTCCAGAAATTGTAAAAGAACCGTGGAATTCCTGTTTCAAACCCTATTTTAGTCGTTTCTATCGACCTCTGATATTTAGTGACGTTCCAAAAGTAACGATGGTACAACCACTTGATGCTGCATGCACTAGGATAACTGAGCGCTGCCTTGCTCGCACGTTCGGTCACTATAGCACCTCCTGAAATATCATCGATTACTTTCTTAATTGATTAAGTCAATCTCCTAAGAGGTGCAACTAGGATTTTCGAGTGAGTAAACAAAATGAAAGGAAATTTCTTCTACCCTGAGAAGAAATTTGCGGAGTGATCAATTTTTTACGTCGAATAAAAGTATGTAAAAGTTTGCATTTACAACAAAACTTTCATAATTTCTATGACTTTTACTTGGTAAATAAAGCCTTTGAGTACAACAAGAAAGGCTTTAGGACAATAATTTTCTCTTAGTGAATTGCAAATTGGGAGCGTATATAATTTCTTTCGACAACGCGTCGATTTTAATATGTTGAGCTCCCGATTAAATGACAACGATGAATTCGATTATCTGAACTCCACGATTCGAAAATGCTGACAAAGGAGGATTGTTTGAAGAAATGGTGCGTTGTCCAACGAAATCGAACGTAACCATTGTCAAGCTAATTAAAATCATCACAGAGTCGTAACTGAAGCGTATGATGTACTTTAGTATATTACAAATTAAATATTCAGTTACGGAATAAAAAACGTTCCTAAGATTAACTGATGTTGTGCCCGGATGAATCCAATGCATAAATGCTAGTTTACAAAGATATATGACTTACTGTAGGTCAGTAAACGTGGACAGGGTAGGATTTGTACCAGTCGTGTCAGTGGAAAATTTGGCCTTTAGATGTAAGGAAAACGGAAAATATCCTGGCAGACATTGGAGAGGAAATTTTAAATGTAAGCGTCACGTTTTGATAGGCTGGCTTAGGTAGAGACACTAACTGAATCCAATTATGCAAACTGTTTAGTATGAAGACGAGCATCAGTATGAAGTAGATCGTCAAAATGAAGCTTTACTTGAACGTTTGCTTGACATCAAGAGATCAAGTGGAAGAATTGACAACTGGAACTCATCTTACAAGCCAGTGTACGTAAATAACTGGAGTTACATTATCGTTGGCTCGGTTTCTTTTGTTCTCTCGAGGTTCATAACAAACTAATCAACTTCATCAATGTATAATTGAGGTTTTTAAGTATATATCAACCTTCAAGTATCTTAAAAGTCTGACATTATAGAGAGTAAAGCCCATTGCACCTTAATTATAACTTTCAATTCAGTAGCATAAATTTCTGTTTGGGTTAAACTAGACAAGATAAAAAGACGACGGACAATCAAACGTAACACACAGAAATAAGCGCTATGAAAACGTTAAATGACTACTTTGTCAAACCTTTTCAATGTCACACCTTTACTGAAAACTCTGTGCTAAACTTCACCAAAAGATGTTATAAATAATTTATATACCTAAGATCTCAGTGTTTAAGCCATAGATCAACCTGAGGGAAGGCTTTGCCCTCAGTTTGATATATCGCCTAAACACCGAGGTCAGGGTGTATAACTTTACTTAGTTAATGTATTTAACCATTTTTTACACGTCTTTGTTAAATGCCGCCATTGAATTTTTGTCTAACGATCGGATTTAAGCAATTTATGTGTTTAAAAAAACAAACTCTGACTTGAGGACTCCAGCCTTA
Organism: Nanipora kamurai; assembly: GCA_036872915.1. Classification (NCBI taxonomy): domain Eukaryota; kingdom Metazoa; phylum Cnidaria; class Anthozoa; order Scleralcyonacea; family Helioporidae; genus Nanipora; species Nanipora kamurai. The sequence goes on from JBAHVQ010198955.1 coordinate 8,173, forward strand.
GACATGTCGGTGACATGATCTCGCAAAGGAACTTAGGAAATTGGGCTGTTACTAGAAACAGATTGATGTATATTTGCTGCAATTATGAAGCAGAACCAACTTAGTTATGCTTTCAACTGTAACAAAATGTATTTAAATATGGCTGATTTGTCCCAGGCAACAGTTGCTACAACGTTGGCGAGAATCGAAGTCGTTAATTCGAATCAATTGGCATTCACTTTTTTCTCTGTTAGATGGCTTTCCTACCTCTGTGATCTAGCGATCTGTGATTTCTGTCTCTTTATTAAATTTGAATTGCTTTCACAGCTGAAATAATATAACTGTCTGCCTTATCATTTTGAAGGTTTGACAGAAATAAAGCATACAGGAAGAGAATTCGAGATAGAATTGATGCCGAAAACAAGGTAGGTTTTTAAAGGAACGGGATATGTATTCTATATTATTAAAAATTGGAAACAGTTGTTCCAGAATTAGCACGGTGCAAAGCGTTTCGTTCGAAGAGTCAGTCCGGTAAGGAACACAATTACTTCGGGAATTCTCGTCTGTTGGTCCTGGTCTGAGGTTTGGGTATAACCATCAAGGAAGCTCATGATGTCCATTTTGTTAAGCGTTACTTTACGTTTGTTAATTGTTTGACAATATTGCTTTATATCTGGTTTGTGTGACAGGATCTCCATGAAAATCACAGTAATAGCTGAAGTTTCCAACATAGATATTAAAATAACAATAGTATTTCTATTATGCTCCCTCTCCCTCTCTTACACGAGCCCGCGTTGTGTAGTGCACTAACTTAATTCGGTTTCCTGGTCCAATGCCGAAGGAAATAGGGCCAGGGGATCTCACTGAAAAACATCTTAACCAATTAAAGAGCGGGGAAGTTTAAGTTAATTGAATTTATTATATACCAATAGTCAAAGTCCCCTTTTTCTTGTGTCTCATTGGTCTAGAGCGTATCACGTGAGAGAGACCAAATTAGGCTGTCTCCTGCGCGACAGCGCGAGAAGGAAACGATACGTTATCGACCGGGGAATAACAAACAAAATCGCGTGCGCCATCACGTGAAGACACGACCTTTGGACGATCTTAAAAGCGCGCGTTTGTTAGGCATTTTTATTTTCGTATTTTCAACTATTTTATAAAAAGTGAATATGGAAAGGCTTACCACCAAAACTGACGTTGATATAGAGTCAATGCTGGCAGACAAAGACTCCAAATCAACCAAAAATGCAACAAAACAGGCGGTAAGAATACTAAGAGAATGCAATGTTACCTTTAATTTTAATAGCAAGTAGTTGTCTATATTTTTGACTGTTAATTGTTTTGAGTGTTGTGTACTTTTTCACATAAATTGGATGCTTTTTAAACATTTGATAACTTTATTGAAATTTAAATTTTCGCTTTAAGTAACTGCAGTGTTTAATTTAATTAACGTTTTAACAATAAAATATTTCATATTTTTTCGTTCACTTGTTCTTTACTTTGTTTCTTTGACTATTGGTATATAATAAAACACTTATTTACTGGGTCCTCGGGAAAGCAGTGTGTTTTGTGGCCCCTCGACCGCCGTTGTTGCCCGAGGCGAAGCCTTGTCTCCATGGACCCTGTTTCCCTCGGGCCCAGTAAATAAGTGATAATTGTGTCCTTCATGGTCACCAGTCCTTCATGGTCACCTGATCCTATTTCGTTTGGAACAAGGCCAGGTAACCCGTCTAGCGTCAACTGAGGTGTCAAGGCTCCTAGTCCGAACCAATAATTTGCATCTTACATCTAACAAAGATATTGTGTTCAACGTTACTTTAATGTTAATAAGTACTGGGATTGTCGGCAAACAATGCGCCTGAGCCAAACTCCAATTCTTTTAATCTTCTTTTGATAAAATTTTTCAATCGTTTTTCAAACAACGAGTCATATCCCAACGGCATTCTCATTCTGCCAACAACCTCACTGGGAGGATTTTAATTTTTTCATGACTACCTTAACTCATTGTATTGTATGCTTATAGAATGTAACGGCAAATCGGTGAATAGAACTGCTTGAGAACTTCCAATCCTCCAATCAAAGTCGAAAAACAAACATCAATCACCCAATACGACATCTGTGTTCCGTGGTTTCATTAATCTTACGATATATATTCACTGGTCAAAAAGAAATCGTGTCAACGTTCTCATTGGCAAAAGGTTTTCCCGCCACAACATTGAGTTCCGCTGATGTAAATTATCGAATAAAAATATAAGCAACGTATATTAAACAATTCTAGAATTTTGAGAAGATTAACACAGCTTTGCAGTGATTTGCAGTTTTAAGCTTACACTAACCTCAGAAAAACTACAAACCGCTTTATTTCGCCGAGATAAGCCCCTTTTGGAAATCAATCAATGAAATTTTATCTTCAAATAACTCTATGTGTCCACTGGTAAAAGTTTATTGAAATTTTCAAAAAAAAGTTTTAATAAACTTTACCAGTGGATGCATAGAGTTATTTGAAGACGAAATGGCCTGGTAACATAACCATTTTAGATTTTAAATCCAGTTTTAGTTGTTTTATCACTTTTTACCTAAATCCAAATCGTTTCCACTTCAAGTCCAGTTGTTGCCATAGTAAACCTGATATGGCTTTATAGCACGCGGAACAGCAATAAACTAGTTTTAAAAAATTCTCGAAACCACGCGATCGAACGGTGAAAGTTCACTTATTTTATCACTTCTGACCAAAAAGCATCATTTTAGAAGGATTAGCACGGCTTTGCAGCCATTTGCAGTTTCAAGCTTACTCTAACCTTAGAAAAATCACAAATCGCTTTATTTCCCTTCGAAAAACTTTGAAAAATTTTCCAAACAACGTGGCCAATAATTCTGATAAGAATTAATGAAGGGATAATTCACTAATAAGCTGAGATTATAGTAAAAAAACAATGCCCAATTTTGAGGAAGGAAATCTGTTTGTAATATTTGCATCATTATTAAATAACCGGGTTCTGTGTTCTCCAAATAATTAGCTTTAAAATCTCAGTATTTATAAAATAAACAAATTACATGATGGTAAAGGCTATGTTACATGAGGCAATTTTTCGTGCGACTTGCAATGCAACAGCGTTGCGAGACAAGTTGCAGCAGAAGTTGCACGTGTAACATTCCCACTTTGTAAAGTGCCTCGCAACGAAAAATTGCGAGGCAACTTACAGAAAAAGTTGAACCATCTTTCTGCAATGCGACACGGCAAGTTGCAGCGCGTAACACCCCGCCTTGCAACTTGTCTTGGAATGCTACAGAAACAAGCCAATCACAGCTGGACCAAAGACCGATGTATCGCAGGTTGCAGAGTAAATTGGGTAAGTCTGACATCCCCGAAACAACACGTAATGATTTTTTTGTCACAGAGAAAGTAAAGAAAGAAACATTGCCCTGTGAATCATGGTCCTTACTCGTGATAACTCGTGAACAAAAATCGTACGATTACCATGAAGAAAAGACCAGGTTTCATGAGGCATTTTTTTCTTGCAACTTCCAACGCAATCTGTGGGATGTATTATTGGTCTTTGCTCCGGCTATGATTGGCTCTTTTTCGCAGTGTTGCTGGACAAGTTGCAAGACAAGGTGTTCCACGCTGCAACTTGTTGTGTAGCGTTGTGAAAAGTAGAAGATGATTCAACTTTTCCTGCAACTTGTCAGGCAGTTTTTCGTTTTGAGGCATATTGCCAAGGGGGAATGCTGCACGTTTAATTTCTCCTGCAACTTGTCTCTCACTTGTCTTGCGTTGCAAATCGCAAGAAAAATTGCCTCGTAGAGAATGGCCGCTTGCACACTTCCAAGAATCTCCGATTAGATCGGGTCAATATCAGAAGAGTCAACAATACTGTTATTACTTTAATATTTAAACAAAGATGTACTTTTTAGGGTCTTTTGAGAAGACTGCATAACAGCAAACCATATTATAACAGGACGGATTGGGTAAGCTTACTCACGTGGTTCACCTTCTTATAGAAAGAAGGTTAAAGCTGTTTGTTTTGAGGGAGAAAAAAGTAGATTAAAAAAAATATTTTGATTAAATATTTGGTTGTTGCGTGCTAAAATGGTGGCAATATTGGATAAAGGTGTGCTATCGCAGGTTCCTTTACGTATGTATCCATGATCGTTTGAAAAGTAAATGTTGAAAAGAATTTCAAGATTAGAGCATGGAAATTGTTTGCTACACTGTTGTGAAAAGTGAAAAATGAGTCTTTTCCACAGGAAAATGTTTTCCCTTTTGCACGCGTCGATTGATTGTTATTAATTTTACGATTCTATGCAGAACTATTAAAATCTAAAACAGTTATAAAATCTATTTATATGTTTATATATTTATATATTAAGTGCTTTATCGGATATAAAACACGAGCTGATAGTCGTGTGTAATATAGATCCAATAAACCACGTTCTGCTAGTATTAGTATTATTGTAGTAATAAGTAGTTCTACACACCGATACTGTACACCACTATATATGCTGTATATATATATATATATATATCTGAAGACAGGGCAGTGTCCTATATATATATATAAAGTATAACTGCGAACGGAAATACGTCAACATGGCGAATGATTGAAAACTTGGCTTAGCTGAGAAAGGGAATAGGTGGAGGATCCATGGTGTAATGTGGTAGCTAGTTGGAAATTTCCCTTCCCCATCTATATGAAATTATTTTTATATAAGCCCCTTTTTCACTCATTTGTCATGTTGACGTATTTCTGTTCCCAGTTATGTTTACATATATATATATATATATATATATATATATATATATATATATGTTCCTAGGTGTATAACTGGGTATATATATAAGCCACTTTTTCACTCATTCGCCATGTTGACGCATTTCTGTTCTCAAATACAGGTAGTTTGTATCGAATAAAATTGTATTACCAAATGGACTTTATAGTTTGATTGTATATATTTGTTTCTACAACACGTTTCACCACTTCTTGTCGTCGTTCGTCAGGCTATTTACAATCGTAATGTGTTTATGACGTCATTAATGACGTTTGTCGGATATATAACACGATGCGACAGCCAAGTGTTTCAGATCCATTAAAGGACGATCTACAATTTTTTTAAACGACCACTAAAACCAACTAATTTATAAGCTATTTGACGGAGAAACTTTCTCAATTAATGTTTCCCGAGCATCAATAATTTGACGAGAAAAATGGGATCGACGAGATCTATATCATATGTGTAGCTCCGTTTCAGTTGTGATTTTCCTTTGTGTTTTCTTCATGAATTTTTAATGAGTTTTAGAAATATATACATATATATATATATATATATATATATATATATATATATATCTCCC
>JBAHVQ010198975.1:0-13500 GCA_036872915.1 Nanipora kamurai
TACTTCTTCCCAGTAAGGGGCGAGATTCCCATATGGTTAGCTACACGTGTATGTAAATGTCGGGTTGTTTCCCCGATTGAACAAACGAATATTTACATATCTACGTAAGCATAGAGTCTTCTTCTTAACTCTTTCCTGTCCGAGGACCTTCCCTTGGACGAGAAAAATCGTCTGGTGTTAGCCAGAGTTAAATGTTAAAGTCTCCATAGGTCACTGAGGACCTATACGGACAGGAAGGAGTTAAAACATTTTTGGGTTTGAAGGCGCATCAACTTGTCTATACCATTTTATTATTGCTAAGACTATATTTTAAGTCCACTGAGTTGAGAAACAAAGGTTTCGTCGGTCAAAGTTTAACAAAAACTTCTTACATACATGTATGTATATTTATACCGGGATTCGCTCATAACTATTTTAACGGGTGTATATATGTATATGTATACATATGTATGTATACTATTCTTGCGCTCTGTCTGGAGCATTCTACTGCTCGAATGTATGCTGACGATACCAATAAATATAACAATACGAAGCGAATATGCAGAAGAAATTCCGAGTATAAGATCTTTCCCTATCTATTAATCTATCTCTCTCTTTATATCTATCTACCTACCTGTCTGTCTGTCTGTCTGTCTGACTGTCTGTCTGTCTGACTGTCTGTCTGTCTGTCTGTCTGTCTGATTGTCTGTCTGTCTGACTGTCGGTCTGTCTGACTGTTTATGCTGTATTCCCTCCCTGTATCATTAGTTCTATAGATCTTATAGTTTCTTTTACGGTTTCATAGTCTAAAGACTTCATGAATCAAATAAACAAGGGACTGAACACTAAACGCACACTCTTGATCAGTAGGTAAGTTAACACAGCGCATCGAACAAGGACTATCAATGAGCAAATTATAAACTTTCAGTGTCGGTAATACAAAAAATTTATGGTTATAGATGCACTTATTGACTGTTCTCATAGAAAAAGAACTATAAGTCTTCTTCCGAAAATTTCTGTATATCTTACGCTACCTTTCATCTTCGGAAGTGTTATTGGAGACTTGAGTTAGAATAAGTCTTATTCTTAAAAAGACGTGGCCAAAAGAAATTGTCCAATTATTCATTTTCCAGGATTCATGGAAAAGATTCAGTAGTCGACACCGTAAAAATCGATGACCCTAAAAGAGTCGAGTTTGAGGGTCTGGTAGATCTGCAACAAAAACTGCCACAACAACAAAATGAACCACAACCACAAATGCAAAAGCAACCAAAACCAGAAGTCATACAGCCACAAATGCAACAGCAACCAAAACCACAACTATTACAACCACAAATGCCACAGCAACCAAAACCACAACTATTACAACCACAAATGCAACAGCAACCAAAACCACAACGATTACAACCACAAATGCAACAGCAACCAAAACCACAGCTGTTACAACCACAAATGCCACAGCAACCAAAACCACAACTATTACAGCCACAAATGCAACAACAACCAAAACCAGAACTATTACAACCACAAATGCAACATCAACCAAAACCACAACTATTACAACCACAACAACTACAAGTACAACAACCAAAGCCACAACAACTTCAACCGCAACCACAGCCAATACCACTTCCTCAACTAAATCATCAAACACCAACTAAAAGTCTAGGTAAGCATTTTATAAAGCAACTTGATATTTTTATTCACTCATTAATTATAACCTGCAGGTAGGCCATTTGTGAGTTACCAGTTCCTTTAGATTTAAAACGAGACCAGGTCGAAAGCTTTCACATGAAACATAAATTTTCTTAGCTTATTCCAACGGTAAACCTATTTTCATATAAATGATTAGCACCAGCCCTCATTTTAAACAAACAAATGAGATGATTTGTAAATGGCCTACATGTGTGGATCAAAGAGGGAGTGTACATCCCCTTTATAAGCCTTATTATACACGTACGCTCTAGCGACAGTAATAGTCCAAAAAAAATTAACTAACCCTTGTATGTATTTTATGCATTTACCACGAGACTAAACTTTAACAGACTAATTTGCCTTCTAGAAAGGACCTTATTCCGTTTGTTTTTACTTATCTAAGAAGGTTTTCTGAAAAAGCAGGGTATATAGTTACTTCTTAAGATCTAATAATGGTGGTGAATAGCAGTAAGCCGAGATGTCTTTCTCATGTTCAAGGCAAAAAGGGGATAAGGAGCCCATCAAAATTTATGTTCTAATTAAACATTTCCATCATTATTATCATATCGTGACTTCTGCTTAGGCAGTACATTTGACGAACATGCACCCTAGCTCACCATCTGAGTCGTGGTAGCTCTGTAAATAGAGCGTCTCACCGGTCATCAGAAGGTTCCGGGTTCGATTCCCGTCTAGGGCTCAGAAATCATTTTTCTGACAGAAGGAGCTTGAGAACGTCCTTTAGTCGTCTGATGTTTACCAAGCTCCCACATGCACAAACTTTCTGTTCATCTTTAAGTAATACTTAATTCGCCGTAGAATCGAGGTAGGCACCAAAAAGTATACATTAAAAAGCCCTTTGACGTATTAAAGATAGTGTTTTGGTCGGAATTAGAATTAATATTTTGGGTTAGTGTTGGGGTTGGGTTAGCCTTCTGCAACTAAGGATGGATGGTTGTCTTAAAAATCCCTTTCAGTGTTTACCTTAGTTCAAATAAACAAGTTGTTTCACCAGTTTTAGAGTAACATTCGGCAATGATTTAGCAATTTTATCGGTGAATCCCTACCTCAATCCCAATCTAAGTCCAACTTGAATCAAAAGCTCCAAAACAAGGGTTTGATGAAATGTCGAAATGACGCCAGCAAAGTAACTTTTTGACAATGGCAAAAATCGAACAGTATATGGACGGGGACAATGAACAAATAACGACAGTGACGAATGTAAGATGACAGTGCACTTTATTACTGACCATCCCTTAAATGGCTTAGACTTTTGTCATACTCGTAACTTAAATCTGAGCAATAATTGTTCGTTGATTGCCTTTTATTATGGTCGAAAAAATTAATTAAAGCTCATGTCAAAAAGTCAAGGTTTCGTAACGTAAAAATGTAGCCCCTGCATACATATCTGAACATGTATTTCATTCCGAATATCATTTGCATTTGTGATAGAAAACTCCCTCGGAGCAATCATAAAGGCAATGATAATAATTATAAGTATAGATAATCTTATGATTAAATGTTTATCATATATATACTTATAACACAATCATTAATAGCACTGCAATGCACTTAATAAAATAATTAAACACCAATCGACCAATCAGATTTCAGTAATTTTTGTCATTCATATAATGAGGGTCGTTACGATATACGAATGAGCCGATTGTTTTCGTATCACTTTTTCCACAGATCGTCTTCCTATTCCGCAACCACAAATTGGTGCCCTTGCTGATGCAGTAGCTGCAGGAGCACCTCAAACACATCTTCTGGACGCTAAGTTAGATAATTCAACGACAGAACAGTGCTACAATGGGACTTTATGTATCAACATACCAGCTAACAGAATTTGCTTTGATCCTGCTCCAAGGTGCAGCTCTACCACCTCCGATAAGAAGGCAATTCTTGGCGAAAGTGGAACGTCTGTGGTGATACCATCAAGTGCAACTTCAGTGGTAACACTATCAAGTATTCCATGTTGCCTCTGTCCAGGTAAACCAAAATTCCTGTCATCATACACGTTCCATATGGTTCTTAGCTATCAAGTAAAGAAGGTCCTTCTCGTAACACAGGGGATTTTTTCCACATAATATGTAAATTTTAAAATCGGATGTTCAGAATTGTTTTTCTCTTGCCTTAGAATGGCAGACATCGAACATTGGCAGAGGCCTAAAATTGATCTAGGAGACTTTAATTTGTCATTAGTTTAAACTCACTTTGTTTTTTGCCCGGCTTGTAAACCTTTTTGACAACTTGGTGAAATAAACTGTGTTCACGTAGGAGGAGTACAAAGCCAACTTGTTCTCTCGATTTGTATGATAATACACGATAAACCAGTCAATGAAATACATCATTAGCTTAGGTCTAAACCGACATATAAGCCTAAGCTTAACCTTAAAACGAAGTCTGGACAAAATCCTAACCCAAAAACGACGCCTAAACCGAAGCCTAATCCTGACGCTAACTCTAAAATCTATTCAACCTGATTCTAGCCCCATGTATTTTTAACTCTCTCCTTATAATATGGAATTCCAAAGTCAGGCTCCAACCCCTACCTGCCTTGCCCGTCTATATGTAGAAAACCAAAACGGTTAGGGAACGGCCGGAACTTAGGTCAAGAAAAACTGACATTTCGAGCGAAAGCCGTTCGTCGGAGTAAAACGTGACTATGTTTAGCTTGGGTTTTTATAAAAATTGTGGGACTGGCTGGAATGAAAATAAACAAACATACTGTATGATGTATTTCATGACACGAGAATGTCCGCTCGGATGTTGTGTATCACCAACCGTGAACTCTAAAAAAACTGGAACGATAACTGCATAAGCCTCGCCTTCTGGTCGAGTGAAGCCAAATTTTACACCTGTGGAGGCATCCATGTAGGTATAAATCACGCGTGTTTCTTGCGTAGTTATCATCAGTGTAGTTATCATGGTAATAGCGACAGTTTTGGGATCAGTTTTAGTGCGTGAATTCTTATTTTGCGGCAACAGCAACATACCTGAATGACAAAACCAAATCAAGTGTAAGATTAACGATAATCTATGCCTGGCATCACTCTATGAACTGTTAAAACCCTGGAGATATCAGAAGAAAACGAAAAGGAACGGAATTTCAATGTGATTTTTCGACCGAACTTTTTTATTTGTTACCGAGGGCTTTTTCTGACGAACAGGTAAACCAAAAGATTACTTACTTTAGTTTGATAGGGAATAGGAAGCTGTCATAGAAAAACAGAACTTGGCTTATAAAGATAAAATCTTCGACTTTTGTATGGATTTTGCAGTACTTTTTTCGTAAAAGGGACTGGGGTATACCTACATGTCAGCCTCACTGGGTCACTGACCTATACATAACTAGATTGTGTGTCCCCGTCATCTTTGAGTTATGAAAAGTGTACCCAAAAGAACAGCGTCAGCTCTACAATTTTTAGGTCCTTCTGCTAATGGTAGCGACCACTGACCAGTGTTTTCAACAAAACTGTTGGCGATTTATGAGTCCTTTCCTTAAAGATTTTTTTCAACATTTATCTATATACAGAGTGTTTTTTCTATTGACGCGATTTGTTATCGATCATTATGGAACCAGGAGTTTATGAAATGCTCACTTTACATATTAAGAGTATCGGTAGAAAGTAAATGAGCTTGTACTTCTTCACTTGGACTAATTTTGACTTTGATATTTGAGAAATACACTTTTGATTCACTTATAAGCTTACCGTTTTCTGCATGTATAAATAAAAGGTTTTCGAGAAATAATTTCCACATAGGAAAAACAGTAGGTATCAAGCAAAAATACCTAGTTAGAGGACCCTGGTTATATCGAATCAGTAATACAACTCGATACCTTCTGAAGTTTTTTTGCTGTAGTCACAAGTTCCGATTTGTCAGTACGAACAGCAAAGTAGAACACAATCAATAAGCGTATACTTGTTTTTTTTATTAACAAAAGAACACTTTCGAGTCTTGAATCTTGTCTTCAATCTTCTCAATGCAGTTCGAATGATCTTTCAATAAGGTTATCTTTCAATAAGGTTATCTATGTCATAGAACGGTCAAAATGTCAAAAACTGGTTTGGTTTTCGAGGTAATGAAGTCATTTTCCTAACATCGCTTCGTTCCGTAAACAGTCCGTTCCGAAGAATTATACGGCATTTGATTGGTCTTTAATTATAATCCATTTTTATCGGCCAGTGGTCACTGCCATGAACATAAGGACCTATAAATCCGCCATCTTGAAAACAAAAAAATGGGGACACATTTTGACGAGGCACCCGCGCTCCAGGTATTTACAGTATAGATCAGTGGTCAGCCTCCATGGTTGGCCACAAAATTCAATCTGGAGTTATCGTTCCAGTCTTTTTAGAGTTCACTGGGCACCACACGGAGTAAGTGACCATATTGGCAAAGTATCCCAGTCAACAAACAATATCAGCAAACACTATTTGCAGGCAGACATTTTCAGGTGACCTATCGGTCTTTTGGGCAATCAAAAAGGCGAGAATGAATAAATCGAACAATAAAAAGATTTCTTATATGAATTGCCCGTTCATTACCTCGATAATCTCGTTTTTCTTGCTTCCTTCCATCCAAGTCTTTAAAGGTGAATTTCCAACAACCTCAAATTTGGATTCAATTGCCCCATAGTTTTAATCTTTAAAATTCGCTGAGGGTTCACAAGGGCTCGGTAGCAGACTTAGGAAAGATGGAGAAAGTTTCGACATACATTTTCAGTACCCACAGTATTCGAGACATCTTCATTTTTCTACACACGACACAGCCGGGAGCATTTATTCGTTCCCACCACGAAGTTAACACTTAGAAAGGAAAAAGCTATCGGTTTTACCAAAGTCAAACTTTTGACCAGAACTTGTCAAAACGTTTAAGAAGAGGTAAAAACACGTTCGGACCTCATGGCGCCAAAGTTTTATTCAATTCGTCCCAACTTGCTGAGAATGCGTGCCCAAATGTTTAGCTAGAACGTCTCCAGGAGAAACTCACTATACACTGCAATAAAAATATATCCCGGAACTAAGAATTTAATAGGCTTGGAAATTGCTCATCAAAATATAAAAATTTTGTTTAATATGCTATTAATATTTAGTTGTACTGTTTCTTTATCGTGTTCTAGATTATTCATACTTTTTTTGGTTAACGATGTAATTTTCAATTTTAGAATTATGTGTCGACATTAGTCTTTGCGTTGGTGACAGTCTACAACGTATTTGTAATGAATTACCTCCTTGTCCTGCCATACCGTGTACTAACTGTTGCCCAGCATCGCCAGCTAGAATTATTGCCCGCTGATCGCGACGATCATATTACGAGAAAAAGAAGCTATAGTGCATATCAGTGTAATATGTGGTAATTTTGGAATGAGAAGAGGACTCATGAAGTAAAAATCAACTGCTTCAAGAACGAAATTGATGTAAGCAATTATAATGCTGTTAAGCCAAAGATTGTTAAAACGTATTTATCCAGTGGTTCTCAACTATAACAAATTAGAAAGTGCAACTGTGAGTAAGGGCCCACAAATGTTGAGAGATCGTAATTTGCCTAAATTTACAATTGCATTATTATGTTACTAGTAAAAAAATTTCCCCCAGTTTTTCCCCCCAAATTTACTATAATTTTCAGTATTTGCTCGCATTTTCGAAGAATTTCCTCCATCCGTCCAGTCCCATGTCCCGGGTAGTATCCTGCTAAGACACTAGAAAATGAGGTAACTTATCTTTGCAAGTCAAGTAAGGATTCAGGATTTACGCAATCTATAGTTAGAAGAACTTGTTTTCTACCGCAGACAGATACACGGGAGAAGTAATTTTCATTTTATACATGAGCATATAACAGTCTGTATCATCAGTAGAGAGTCATTTATTGATCTTATCTTCTAAAACCTTGGTTGTTTCATGAAACTAATCAAAAATAGCCTTTGTCATTTGACCACTGTCTCTTCCAATTTCGCATTGAAATCACGTCTTTTTTTAAAATTGCATCAAAATTGACTGGGAAAAGTGGTTTTTCGGGCACGTATTATGCCACGGTTTTTGACTCCTTTTTTCAATTTCCTGGAACATTAATGAGCAGTGGCGTGCTGGCAGGGGCCATGGCCTTTCCTGTGAAGATTTTTAGAGGGCGCTAAAAGCTTAAAACGGGCGCCAAAAATTGTCAGAAAAGGACGGAAAGGTGTTAATCAAAATTTTGCCAGAATTCAGTGAGTCGTGACCCAAAGAGAGAAACACGTCAAAACAAGAGTTTGAGAATTAATATGGAGGAGTTAGGAGTTAGGACTAGGAGTCAATGCATTCATTCTCTTTAAAAAAATATTATCATATATATATAATATTACTATAATATATATATATATATTATATATAACTAAATATAACTATAAAAGCTAATTATGTCATTGAGAGATGTTGATTATTTTGATTTTTCTGCAGTTTTTTGGGACTGATAGTAATAGAAATTTAAAATTCTAATTCTGCCAAAGAATTAGATGAAAAACGTCGCTCAAATTGCTGCAAATGGTGTTTCCGAGGAGATTTCAAAATTTTCCGAGGTAAAAGAACTCCCGGACCCCCGAAAAATTTGGCCACTAATTACAAGGGGATGCCACATTCACTGTTGGCCTCCCCAGACGAACAGAAGCCCGTACGCCACTGTTAATGAGTTAGACTAGAAAAGTTTTGTTGGAAAATCCACATTTCCCTTTCTCGAAACCTCTTGGTTCAGCCTGATGAAAGCATGGTCGAATTTAGCTTTTTTGATGCGATTTTGTAGTTTTATTAACTTATTCCTGGCCGTGAACTTTCCCCCCTGACGAATAAAATCGTCTGGCGTTAGTCAGAGTAAAATACTAAAGTCTCCATAGTTCACTAAAGAACTATACGGCCAGGAAGGAGTTAACGTCCATTGTTCAAAGTTTTGTGACATCCTCCAACGACCGCCGCAAAGAAAGCTATTGTAATTAAATGCAAACAATTCCACGTTTTACTTTCAGTTTACATTCTCATTGGGGAAACAAAAACGGATAACTCCGTCCAGTTAACTTCCCCTTTTTTCTATTTTGAAAAAAAGTTTGAGTTTAACCCTTTACCGGGCACTGTTGCCAAATGGCAACATATTAATTTTACTCTGGCTAACGCCAGACGATTTTACTTGTGAAGGGGAGACCTCCTGAAAACCATCCCGATAATGGGTTAAAAACCATCACCTTAAATGTGCTCAGTTTCTGCCGCGCATAGGAGTACGCCTCCACGAATACGTTTTGTGTTAACAAGGGCGCAATTTGTCTGCGCATACATCAGAAACGGCAAAGTTCTTTGCAAAACCCGAGTAATAGCGGATTTCGAAGCACGTGTTTTTCCTCTGAAGTCAAACGAAATTTCACGACGCGTTTTTCGCTCTGATTTACCTTTGTTTATTTGGATGACCGAGAGGTAAGACTACTTCGATATTCTGCGTTACGGTTCACGTTTAGATTGTCGAAATTAGCTGTAAATATCGTTTTCGGTGCTTCCTGCAAAAGTGTGCCGTATCTCGTGCTAATTACAACAATCATAAATAAAATTTTCTTCACGTATAATCCGTGAGATTTTTGTGTTACTTATAAATAAACGTACTTCCAGCGTTTCTATTGATGTCTTTCAAATAGGAAAACCATTTAGTGTTAATTTGTAAATATACTTTGGTTGACTGTTGTGAAACCATCATTATTGCTGTCATGTACGCCATAGCTTTTCTTTTGAGTTTGGTGAACAGTATGTATTAAGTCTATTTTAATTGTTTCTCGTTGGAACAGTAAACTTGGAAACGATGACGGGTCCTATGGTATTCTAAATGCAAACCAGAGCTCGGGTTTCTGTGACGCCACAGAGTTTATTCTGGGGTGATTTCACCTCGAAAACGTAACATAGGCCAGCATTTATCTCATATTATGAGGCAAATCTTAAAATTGGCCTCCAGAAACCAAACTATTTTTTCTGTAGCCCTGGTACAGGGGTGGATCTAGCATATTTTTTGACTAGTCTCCAAGCACTGAAGATGTGAGAACCTTTAGGGGGGTCCGGGAGCATGCTCCCCGGGAAAATGTTTGATTTTGAAAGTCTCTAAAATGCTATTTCCAGCATTTTGAGGGCAGTTCTAGTGAGAAAAATAAAGCTCATTAACAAGGACTAACCATAATTTCATGGTCTATTTTATCATCCAGATTGCACATGATAATCCTGACCTGGTTTTCCACAATAATGAAAACCAAACTTTATGTCTGATGTGCTTAATTAGCACTTTTCAAACATTTAAAATACTTATTACAGTATGTGTGTGACACAGAAAATGAATGTAAAACATACATTTTGAGTATATTGTTTCCATCTTTTTGAATAAATTGTAGTAACTAAAAAACATCTCATTCTGCTGTACGAGAAGACTTGTGTACGCATGTTTGTCAATTTGTACATTTCTGAAGCCAGCAAGAAAGTAAACAAGGACTACTGCCCACCCACAAAGATCCACAAACCCAACTCAATGCTCATAAAAGTCAAATTCTGTAACCCTAAAAGAATGGTGCAGAAGCTATTAGCTGCAGTCAATCAGCTATAATATGTCACTAACTATTAGCCCTTTATGGACCAGGACTCATCCTCGTGACAAGTAAAATCGTCTGGCGTTAACCAGGGTAAAATACTCTGGTGTTTGCCTAAGTAAAACACTAAACTGCACCCTTGCAACTACATATCACCTTCATGTTCAAAAGACAAGTTAGAAAGTCAAAAAGACATTTAGAACCACCTCTAAGTATATTTTCAATTAGTAATCTCACAAATACTCTTCACGATGTGGTCATCCAAAACACCTCCCGAGGTCTGTTAAGCATTTGCAGAGAAAAAGGAGTTAAACACTGCGTAGTTCATAGCCCACCTATACACAAGAAATGGTCAGTTAGGAAGTGGAATAAAAGCAATAGAAGGCCACAGTGTAGCTTTAGTAAAAACACTGATGGTTGATCAATATAAAAGAAAACATAATCCGAACAGGAGCATCTTGTAAACCCAAGGAAGATTAGGCTGGTGATTACGATGATTGTTTATTAAATGGAGATAAGGAGTAGTAAACATCTAGAATAAATGATATCAACTGAATGGCGTCAAATGGAAGATGGAAGATGTTCATGCTGACTTTAACAATGACTTTAACAATGTTTACTTTGCAATGTAATACCTTATAACAATAATACCAAAGGCTAAGTACGCGTTGTATTTTCATTCCCTTTAAAGGATCGTTAAACGGTTACTTTTATATAGATTTATTTTACCATTATCTCGCTGTACGTCTATGAAGTTCGGGCACGGAGACTCAGAGAGATTATAAGTTTTTGAGGCTTACCAGATGAGTGGCTTTGCAATTAATTAATGGCAGTTGGCCTGAACGTCAGCGGAGATCCGCATGGCTTATCCAGATTGGCACCATTTTTTGTACACTCAATTCCAAAGCAAACACAGTACAAACAGAAAACTCCGTCAACGTACTTGGAGTACGCCAGCCAAGGGAAGCGAAATAACTATTCATTCCTGAATATTCGCGGCTTTCCACCAGTTCCGAATGACATAGCGAACCTACACAGTGCATCAGGCTTCCGTATGTTATGGATAAGAATCAGAAGAAACTAGACCGATGTCGAAAGAATAACAGACCACGAGCCCACTGCAAATGTAGCGAGTTGACGAATTATCTATCACTTCGTGTATCAGTACAACCCCACGATTGGACGGTCCTATTCATAAAATTTTGACCAGTGCACAGTAATTAAATTAACATCAATAAGCCAATGGCAGCGATTTTTGTCTAGTTTCTTTTGACATCACCAATTGCCTGGCCAATCAAAGGACGAATTTGACTAGTTTCCACACGAATTGACTAGTGAGTGCACAAGTAATTTCCGTGATAGTTTCCCACGAAAATCAAAGGTTTCCACGCGATTGCAAGTGGTGCTTTTTCCACGGCACTAACAGCCAGGCAGCTATTCCCAACGGGCTTACTTCCGGGAGCGATGGCCGTACGAGTTTGAGGCGCGCACAGGAAAATAATAGTTTTCGTGCTTCCAAATAAGGAAAATTACGACAATTCTAAAGTAATACTTTCATAAATAATATAGGCACGAGACAAAGAGTATTTTTGTCATTCTTTCATCAATATTTGACTAGTTTCTGGAAACTAGTGGCACTTGTCCAGATCCAGCGCTGTGGCAATAAGATTAAGTTTATTCTGGTCATGTTAAAAATCCAGTGAAAATTGCCGGTGATATGTCATTAACTTTGTTGAAAATTACTTGACCTTCAGGACTATCTACAGAGGTTGCTTTAGGGTCTACCATAAAAATATTTTATTGAGTAACTTTGGCTGCAGTATAATTAATGAAAATTAAATGTGAATATTAATCGATTTTTGTTTAGATTATAAAAAAAATTGCATTAATATGTCTGATAAATATTGATAAAATGCAATCTTACTTGTTATACATGTTGACTAAAAGAAACTACATGCTTTTAACAGATATGACAGTTTATAAATATCCAATTTTCTGAAAAACTGCGCCTGGAAACCTTGCAATTCTTGAATATGTTATCCTTCATTCTATTCTGTGATGTACTTTGATATCAAATATTTAATAAAAATTGCAAAAGATTGTTTTCCAGCCAATACAATATTGTGTAAGTATGGAATACTTGTCCATTTTCAACATGAGATTGGGCTTGTGGGTAAGTATTATTTTGACATTATCAATTGTTTGACCTGTAAACTTTCATTTTTACCATAAAATAGTCATTAACTAAACAATACTGGGAAAGGTTGTCACATTTGTTGTTTTGTATCAAATATGTTGTCAGCATTTGATCAATTTATTGCATATTTATGAGACTAGATATTATATTGAAGTATATTAGAAGTGCTAAAATTTGCTAAAAACTAAGTTCAGTACACATATGCTTCAATATAACATCTAGTCTCTTAAATATGCAATAAATTGATCAAATGCTGACAACATATTTGATACAAAACAACAAATGTGACAACCTTTCCCAGTATTGTTTAGTTAATGACTATTTTATGGTAAAAATGAAAGTTTACAGGTCAAACAATTGATAATGTCAAAATAATACTTACCCACAAGCCCAATCTCATGTTGAAAATGGACAAGTATTCCATACTTACACAATATTGTATTGGCTGGAAAACAATCTTTTGCAATTTTTATTAAATATTTGATATCAAAGTACATCACAGAATAGAATGAAGGATAACATATTCAAGAATTGCAAGGTTTCCAGGCGCAGTTTTTCAGAAAATTGGATATTTATAAACTGTTGTATCTGTTAAAAGTATGTAGTTTCTTTTAGTCAACATGTATAACAGGTAAGGTTGCATTTTATCAATATTTATCAGACATATTAATGTAAATTTTCTATAATCTAAACAAAAACAGATCAATATTTGCATTTCAGTTTCATTAATTATATGGCAACCAAAGTTACTCAATAAAATATTTTTATGGTAGACCCTGAAGCAACCTCTGTAGGTAGTCCTGGAGGTCAAGTAATTTTCAATAAATTAATGACATATCACCGGCAATTTTCACTGGATTTTTGACATGACCAGAGTAAAATTACTTAAATAAAGCCTAAATACAAGGGCTACAGAAAAAACTAGTTTGGTTTCTAGGAGCCGATTTTATGATTTGACTCACAATAGGTGGTGTGCAACCAATCCCTCGAGATTCAAAGGACAAAGATATTTTCGCCATGTCGGATGAAATTATAATTGCAGATAAAG
>JBAHVQ010198986.1:0-11114 GCA_036872915.1 Nanipora kamurai
TTGTCCGGTATGGTTCGTCACTCGGAGTAGCAACTACATCATTATTCTTCACCCGAGTTCATCTTCTACTCTAGCCATGCTACAAGCTTGTTGTTGCAGCTTGTTTCCTTCTCCGGCTTGAAAAGCCCGACGAGCAACATCAGACTTGTTGGGACACCTTATAACAAGTCTTATGCTGTCGTCAACATCAATACAACTCTCAAACAACCCGATCCAGACTTGTCAACAGCTGGGGACTAGCAGCGCGAGCACATCTTGGTATCGGCTTGATGAATAGCTTTCTCACCCGGAGCCGTGACGCCAGCTTGCTACAACTTGCGCGTTTTTACGTGTGTATTCGCCAACTTGTACACGATCGATGGAAATTTTAAAAAGCGAATTTTGTGGTATTTGCTGGTCAGACCTCCACAGAATTGACCATTTGAGATGGGCACACCGTCAAATTACTTTTTGAAGATGTCACGACGTCAGTAAAAGTCTAAAAAGTCTTAAAAATGGAGCGCATTCTCCGTCCTCTCCGTATCACGTGGCGCAAATAAAACGTGGCGCAAATAGAACGTGACAAAAACATTTTTTCACGTGGCCAAACTACCCTCACCAGTCTCCATTCAATTGGGCCCGTTTTCCACCAGACGAATTTAACGCAAGAATGGACTCTCCTTTATATAAATTGGATAGATTTATTTTAGTTTTCCAGCAGAGAGCCCACGAGACAGAAGAGAAAGTCGCTTTGCAAGGAGAATTCCTCACTTGTGGCCATTAACTAAGCCATCTTTGTTCCACGTATCACTTCACAAATGTCACCTACGTCCAGCCGCCTGCAGCCACAGCCAGAAGTCTAGACGTTTTCGCGACCCCATAGGTCAGGGAAAAAACACGTAGAAAAGGCGTATGGTCAAGTTCATTGAAGCACTAACGGTTCATTGGACGTTGCTTTAACACAACCTCGTCAGAGAAGGAACCAAACTGTGACAGGTCAATTCATGTGTACGCTCCCCTAACGTTTCTTTGTTCTTTAAAATCCTCAAAAATGTGCATAAACCTGGGTGAAAAAAGTCTAGAAACGTTAATAAAGATTTGTTCGCAAAACGAACTTTTAATAGTGGATTTATCAATCAATTTTCGGGCTTTTTAAAGAATGAAGAAACGATGGGGAGGACGTACTCTTCAACTGTTCCACTGTGACAAGTTGAAACGAAGTTTGACGTTAAATACAACGAAACGTTAGATGTGTGGAATATTGCAGGAAATTTGCTGGCTCAGAGTAGAGGTACATTTTAAAAATGTTCCTTAAGTATTTTGCAGTGAAGAATTACCAAACCCCAGATTAGAATTGAACCCGTAACCTTCGGATCAGAATGCCACGACTTTGATTTCCGTCTGGGGTTCATAGATTTTTCTGAGTAAAGCAGCTCAAGGAAAATCATCAAAATGAAACATTAGATCTTCGATAAAGTTCATTAGCCATCATACCTCTTCTACGTGTTGTTAGCTTGCCTTTTATTTCCATCCTTGGATTCCACCGGTTGCAATGTCGAACTATAGTCTACAATTTAGTATAACCTCGTACCTGCTCCGGCGCGTTGATCACCGCTAAGTTGAAGCCAAACTGAAAAGATGAACCAAAAATACAAGCCAGTGTGGTCAATTGAAACCACAGAGTTATCCCGCTACAACTGGAAGAAGTCCTGACAGTATAAGGTGGTCTTGTTTCTCCAGTATCTTCGTGGCAAAATTCATCTTGGCCTTCGTTGTCCATTTTGTGCAATGTTCTTGGGGGACTGTATGGTGATCTGACGCTGACGAAAGTCTATCATCGTTTCATTTATGGATTATACCAAAAAACGATGGATCAAGTTACACATGTCTCGAGTGGCACCTACCGAGTAATCGAGAAACATGTTTCTGCATATTTCTGGCGTGCGAGTTTACCAATTTCTCCCTAGTGACTTTACCAATATCTTGCCAGTGAATTTACAAATTTTTGCTAGCGCCTATTTCAGTTTCTGGCTGTAGAATTATACCAATTTGTTGCTGGTACGTTAACCAATTTCTCGCTTGCGCATTCACCAGTTTCACTCTCGTGAGTTTATCACATTTTTGCCTGCAAGTTTTTAAATTTTACACTAGCAAGCTTACCAACTTTATTCCTGAATAGTTTACCAAGTGAGTTTTCCAATATCTTACTAGCGAATTTTTCTTCTTCGAGCAGAAAAATTTCTGGCAAATTTCTTCTGGACTGTTGCATCAGGTATATTTACAAACTCAGAAAACAAACGACTTGTTCATAGTTTTTTTTCCTTCTTTATTTTTTTGAAATTGTCGGCTGGTGATGGGTTGTTAGCATATAGTATTTGCTCCGGTTTATTTTCTCGAACCCTGGGGGCTGGCAACCTATTTATCTATAGAATGGCTGCCGTAGGCATTGAAAACTCGTTCTGTTAAGTATATTATCGAAACTCGTGTGCAGAACAAAAAAAAAACTCGTAGTTGGAAAGTAAACGTTGGGAGTTTGAATCCTGACACAGTTCAGCTTAAAGTCGATTGTTGGTAAAACGCTACAACGGCACATTGATTTCTCACGCACACCCTAAACACAGGCCTTAAATAAATTTATTTCCCAGTGTTTCGCAGTTTCCTTTAATGCTGAATGAAATGAACTGCCTTCGGTATGTAATACGTTTCTCTGCACAAGTAAATATGTACGAATACACGGCAGACAAGATCAAAGTGCAAACACCGATCTGTATTGTGTCACAGAATAGCTTCGGGAACCATTACCACACAATTGACAGCTTCTTAAGACACGAAGTATTTACGAAAATGATGTAATCGTTGAATAAAGCAAAACTGGATTTCTGAATTTTATTAAATGTATTAGGAATGTACAACGCTTAACAATTAGACGTAAATAAACGGAATTATCGCTTTCTTGACGCTTGATAGGTAAAAAGCGAACGGAAAGCTCAGTGGGTGAATAACGGCTTAGCAGCTTATATACCGGATTATTTTCTAGAAGGTGAAGTTTAAAGGTGGATCTGCTTTCATAACAGAATATGAATCGATAAGTTTACAATTATCCTGCGCTGCTGAAGTCAACTGAAAAAGTTGACTCGAGTGGGATTTGAACTCGCACCTTTCGGGATGCTGGTCCGCCGCTCTAGCTGTTGAGCAGTTAGCGCAGTTTGTGTCCATTAAATGAGATAAAAACTTTTTCACTAGTTCTCTTTTGGGTGAAATGGATCACGAAAGAAACGATAAGAGAGTTCAGACAAATCCTCACCTATTTGAATTATTTGTAAATTTTAATATTTTAATGACCATTATATCTGATAATCTGTTTGTGTATTGTTTCTTCGTGTGTCAGAAAATATGGCCGGGATGAGTGGAGACGTACTCAGTTGTACTTCTGTATTAACTCCCTCCTGTCGGTATAGGTCCTCAGTGACCTATGGAGACTTTAGTATTTTATCTGGCTAACGCCAGACGATTTTACTCGTCGAGGGGAAAGTCCTTGGACAGGAAAGCATTAAAAGGAACGAAAATGGAATAACCCGAGGGTACAACTATTCTATTTGTTTTTCCGATTACACGCAATCTGTTTTTCCTCTCAGTCAAATAAACAACCCAGTTGAAAGTTTACTATTCGACATAATTTCCGGACCTGTTGCATGTAGATCGCGAAGTACTTATGTCTGGGCGGAAACTGTGCAATATCTGGCATAGTCTGAACGCAAGCTGTCAGATACGAGTCTTTTTTTATAAATATCAATGATACTTTTTAGTCTTTCCTGGCTGAAAAAATGCTTGAGAAATCTTGGTTTCACGACAGGATGTCCAGATCCACGTACTGATTTGATCAAAACAATTTTGCGAGTAATTATCATTCAATTAAGTATACTTAAGAAGTATCGGTTGAAAAAGAGAGTGAACGATCGAAAGAGTGAACGATGACGATGGTAAAACAAAGGAAAGAGCATACGAGAGAGATAAAGTAGAATTCCAATGAACATCCAGCTGTACCATATTTATTCAACCCTCTTGTCTCCAGTTTGAACTGAGTCGTACGTAATGATTTTTGAAAGGATATCGTTCCGTAGGGATGTTACAAAGAGACAAGTGTGGCTTGGTTGTGATTCAACACTCTACAGAACTTATCTTGCGATTTCTGTTTTCCTTAAGGTGCCAACGGTCAGCATCACTCCGACTCAACGATTCTCCCGGACTCTGTCTCTTCTCACTTTACATGAATTTGACGACCAGCTTCTATGGTGTCTAAGCCTAAATTAATGCCCCGCCCAAGACTCTAGTGTCAAAGTCCAGGTTGGTTCACACTGTTTCTTTGTTTTCTTCGTGTTGCAACTCATCAGTTGTTCGTGACAAGTTCTTTGTTCTAACATAATCGTCAGTTGCGCTATTACATGTTTTTATCAATCACTATTTCCTGTGAATTTGGTAAACTTAATTTACTCTTGTTGAGTTGATAGTAAATTACTTAAAACTGAAGTGAATATAAGTTTGTAGAAACACTACAATGTTTGGTTAGCTCATCCTCTAACCACATATTTTGGTGTTCTACAAACCTATATTTACTTTATCTATTATCACCGTGCAAACTTTCAAGTAATGAATACTTGAAAGCTGAAACTATTTAACCACGTGGGCAGTTTTTAAAGGGTTTATCCGGGTATTTTTTTGTCACAGTTTAACCCAACCGGTATTTCTTAGGTATTCACCACGAATGACGATATGGCATACAAATCTTGCCAGCACAATTCCAGCAATTGTACGTACGTTCGTTGATCCTTCAAACTTGCTTGTCAGTACATTTCTAGTGTTGGAGCTGTTGACGTGCCAACTGTTTTTTCTCACTCCATCACGGACTGACTACCTTTTTTCTGTGTCCATCAAGTGATGACACATCACGCTGCTTTGCAGCCACCTGATTGCATGGTAACAGAACGTGACGATTTCATCTGTATTCTTTTCCGCGTTTCAATTCATGAAGCATGTCATTCTTTTGCTCATAGGCGAAAAACGGCCGATATATAGTTCCGAATTTTTTCTGTAATGTTGTTGATAGCATCTTTCATTTCTTCGCATCTTTCACAAGGAAGGTAATGGTCATTTTAACAAGACTCTTGGAATAATTTGTTTGTTAGATCACTCCGGCAGTGCATGCTTTCTACAATTATCAAGGACACTGGCCTTCGTAAATTCGTCCATTCAGTGGATTAGACTATCCGACTTGCGATAAAGTTTAGCAGCATTACACTTTTGCTCAGTTCTTCAATCTTTTTCTTTTCCTACGCCTACATTTTCGATTTCTAAGACAATTTGTTTCAGTCATTCGATGCAAGAGGAATCGTCTGCGGCGTTGTTATCTACACTATGTAAGGATTTCCTTTCGTATGCTTCTCTTACTTCTGAACTTTACCGTTAGGAAAACAGTGGCTCAATATTGTGCTCTTCCCAAGCTGATTTTCGAAGAATTATGTCATATTGTAGAATAGTAGTTCAAGTTAGAAAAGATAGTTTAAATTATGGAAATAAGTCTGTCGCAGGCAATACCAGTACAACAGAACAATAAAGTACGTCGATCACTTTCAACAATTTTTTCGTGCCCTGACTGCAAACATCTTGTTGAATGTAACTGCTATTCTTAACTTTTGTTTGCATTTCTATAATTAGTGTATTTAGTTTTGCTCTTTGTTTCCTTACGACGATCATTAGGACGAATACTCTTTTTAGTAATAACCAACAAACATTCGTCAAGCTCGTAATCTCAGAAAAATGATTTCTGAGCCCTTGATGGAAATCGAACCCGCAACCTTCTGATGACCGGTGAGACGCTCTAACCATCGAGTTAGCACGACTCAGATGGTGAGCTAGGGTGCAGGTTCGTCATATGTACCGCCTAAGCGGAAGCCGCGATATGATAATGATGATGGAAAGATTGAAAGCTTAACACACAAATCTTGTTCACGTGGAAGCCTAAAGTACCTAAGACGACCAGCGTACGTTTGTTCGTCAGTGGTTAGAGCGTCTCACCGGTCATCAGAAGGCTGCGGATTCGGCTCTTGTCCTGGGCTCAGAAATTATTTTCCTAAAATTACGAATTTGACGAACGTTCGCTGATCGTCCGATGTACTCCAAGTTCCCAAATGAACAAGATTTGTGTGTTCAACATTCAAAGTATAAATTACCGTCAAGAAATTAAATTGTTATTATTTAAAATTACTATTAATATTATTCTTATTGACATTATTATTAATGCCACAGCACTATCGCGGCTACGTTGCCTGCTTCTTTTCGGTCGTTACGATTGTACAGTGGAATCGGATGCCAGCCTTAATTCATTAGGCCACTAACAAAATCTATCCTAAGCAATTGCCCAAAAATATTTTCGATAAAAATAGGCCAATAAATAACAGCACAATAAAGAACAAAAAAACAGAGCAAATGCATTTCAAATCCGCCGACGCCAGACATGTATAGTTAAGAAGCTTAATGTTACTGTTATTCTGAATTACTTGTCATAATCCGCCGATGCGATCATACGCTGGAGCAGTTTACTGCCTAACTACCTGGGTGGGCGATAGGCGCCTGGCCTAAAAAATTCCTTGGCCACCTCATCTAACAGAATAATGTAATCATCAACCACTTTCGTATTTGACATTTCCTCAAATATAGCAGATGTACAAAAAGACGGATTTAAAAGGTTTGGTCTGTAAGAACCTTCTACTGAGTTTCAAAAATAGAAAAAAAAAACAAACTTTCCTTCATATTGTTGTCACTAATTAAGCTTGTACATTTCATCGAGATTATAGTATAAGGGTTCTTTTCTTTGCCGAAGAGACTGCCGTTGCAACACTTCCGTCCACGTGGAAATTACCCTTCTGCATGCCTTTAGCGTATGATTGCATGGGAGATTATGATGATTAATTGGTATAATCTAAAATTTAAGCCTCCTCACCGTGGATTTGAAACGTGTTTACTTTGCTTTTTTATATGAGCTTGTTGTGACGTGCTTTTGCCCCTCGCAAGTAGTTTATTTTAAAATCCCTTTTCTCAAAAGTGGCCCCATTAACAAACTCTCGCGGTGAATGTTTTTAAAAAAAGAGCGAGTTACATTCTTATCAAAAAATCTTTTTTTTTTGGGAATTTCTTCTGATAAATTTTACCTGTAACGGGGGAGTAACGGTTCGAAACAACTAATATTCTCAGGCATTTTAAATGCAGGAAACAATTAGCTTAACTCAAAATACGACGCCAACACTGATCCAAGCTTGCAGGTTCGATTCGTGACAGAAGGTTGCGGGTTCGACTCCGGTCTAGGGCTCATAAATCGTTTTTCTGAGATAACGAGCTTGACGAACGTTCGGTGATCGTCTGGGAAAACCCTCAGTCACCAAGGAGTTAAGGAAAATTCAAAACTCCTTTTAGTGCCAGATTCAGTCACCAGTGATTGACGAAGACTTTAGTATTTTTCTCTGGCTGACGCCAGACGATTTTACTCGTCAAAGGGGAAAACCGTCTGCCAGCAAGGAGTTAATAACTTCAGATAAATCCGTAAATCTAGTACTGTGTCAAGCGATGTGGACAGGAATCTAACACCAGCCGACAGTTTCAAAAAAAAAGGATAAACTAAAAAAACACCCGAAAAATGTCGGCATCTATAGAACTCACGATTTGAGTACGTGAGAAGATGCGGAAACAATAACGACGGTAATTCTACCGCTTTTTTGAAGTTCATCGTCGAATGAAACTTCACACATTTTGCCTGTACACTCAAATCTTGAGCTCTCAAAATATCATTATTTTTTACTATCACTTTTATCGTTTGCGACGTGTTTGGTATCATACGTTAATGGTAAGGACTACGGAGATTCTTTTAAAATATCCGAAAACAAAAACAAATACTACAGGATAACTGCAAACTACACCGATCGAACCTGAGTTATAACAAATCCAGATACGCGTTATTACTTGTTTAACCCTCCTGCAGGGTTGTGTTGTTGTACAGCAACAAGTTATAACAATAGAACAATTGGAAGAACAAATCATAAAACAATAAGAGAACAAAGAACAAAAAAAAATCATGCAAGAAAGGGTTAAAACCACGACTAGTCCACCGTGTAAAGTGCTTCTTTTTGTATTTCTCCTAGCTAGTGTTTCTTACCGAGAATGATGTTGAACAATTCTTGTTTGGGCAAACAGGCTGTGCCAGAAATTCAACTTTTCAGCCAGGTGAAAAATGTTTCAAAAATTTCCAACTGCTCTTGTTGGTTAGCAACCAATAGACGTTTTTAATAAGTCTGGCGTCAGCAGCTTTATGACGTAATTTGGGGATGAAGGAAAAGCCCGCACGGCCACATTTTTTGCTGTCGAGTCAAAGGCCACGTAAGAAGGATCCAATAGTGTTAAGTTTTACCCAACTCTGTTTAACTAAAACTGAAAATATTTTCTTTATTTATGATAGCTTGTATTGTCTTTGTTGTTCGTTTTTTAATTTCGGCGTTAGTTTACCTGACAAACTCGTCGAAATAATCGAAACAACTAACGTCAAGATATCCTAGAAAAGAACGTCAAGAACTAAAAAGAAACTGAACTCCGTAAAGAAGCTGCCAACGCCAGACTCATCGAAAAGGTCTACTGTTATTCCCTCCAGCTACCGTTAAACTTCCAAAGTTTATTTTTAGGGGCAAGTGAACCGATCATTTAGTTATGTTCTAATCGCTTCGCCGAACGTTTCCATGTGAGGTGCGCCTACAAGTAAACGGCCAATATTAGCCGATATGACTGAGAGACTTATTGAAAACAAAAGAAATATTGCAAGAAAGAACGGGTGCATAGTATATTCAGACTTGCCTCGACATTTACTACATCCATGTGGTGTTTGAGCGGTCATGCAAGGGCTTTCATATCTAAATAACTAAGCAGTTATTCTCCGCCTTTTAAGAAAAAGCGTGCTCAAGTCTTTTACCAAGGGATTTTTTTGGGACATCCTGTATAAAAACAATTGAATTACTGGCAGAAATTGATAGATCTCAAATAAGGGATGCTGGTATACTCGTTAGAATTCATTAACGGTAGCATATTTCAGGTCATGGGGAATAAAACGTGACACTGCATATGACGCGAATAGCCATAAAAAAAACGTTGCCTGAAAGAAAGAAAAAATTACGTGTTGCGGTATTAAATTTTTATTTGTTTATACATATGTGTTTATACATGCGACGAGCAATCTTCCAATTTCGAAACAATCAAACTCGAAACAATTAAATTCAAAACAATTAAATTCTGCAATGTAGCGTCGATCTTGGAAATGAACACAATTTGTCCCGAGGGATTAAAGTAGTCTAAGACGTTCTATCCATCAACACTAGACGGATACAATATCTGAAAAGACGTATCGAGTTAAAATTCATAAACTAGGAGCAGTCAAAGTTTATGTAAATGAGTTCGCAGCATGTGAAGGCAGAAACGGAATTTAAAAATATAAGGTTGGTTTATTTTGGGGGCTAAACCTTTGCTTGTTGAAGCAAATTATTAAATTCCCGCAAAGTCATATTAAAGGTTGCTAATCCACGAGTTTAAAGGGAATTAAATTTACTTGAATTAAATCAGACAATTGTGCAATGCATAGACTTGAGCTAAGAAGCTGTCAAGGTTAAGGTCCGCCAGTGACACACTGCTCTTTTGTTTATTATAAATATCTCAGTATCTGACCCCCTCAGCTCTTCAATGTCAAGCCTGATGGGCTTTTAAGAAGGTTGAAACTTTACTGGAATGACGAAATCCGTAAAGAAAATTAAAATACTAACAGTTGAAATTCATTTTGAAATCTATACCGTGAATACTTTTGAGTATCTTGGAGTCACAAATTTCCGCGAATATGTCCTGGGTGATCTCAATGAGAACATTGATTCAAAAATAAGTCAACGGCTTGGTCTTCTTTATAGAATTAAACATTTATGGCCTATTCATGCACGATTGTTATATTTCAATAGTTTAGTAATTCCAATTATGGACCAATTCCAATTATGGTCTATGTATTTAACCGATGTTTGTATATTTTTGGATGTATAAATGGTTTTATGATTCATAATTTAGATCTTAAATCGAATAGTTATGTACATAACTATAACACTTATTGCAAGAACAACATTCGATTACCCAAAGTAAACACAAATTGGGGCAACAAAGGACCGATTATCTTCCTGTTAAAGAATAGAATAATCTACCGAAAGGATTGAAACAGTATAGGGAAATTAGGATTTTTAAAAACGAATTTTCTAGGATTTTTGCAGAATTTGTTATATGTGTGTTATATTTTTTATAACTGTAGTTTCTATGTATTTAGTTAATTGATTTTTACTTATATAAGAATACTGCTGTAAAACACCTTAGGGTAATTGTTGGTTTTCCTTATTGAAGATTATCTTCATCAAAAAAAATGTTCTTTATATTCGCATGAAATGACATACTTGGAAACATACTCTCTACATAAAATAGGCATAATTTTTGGTGACTGTGTGGACAAGCCGTTTCAGTCTCAAGGTCACGCTCAGAGGTACCTGAAGAAGGTTGGAAGATTACTGTTGTGACGAAGTCCATTTGAAAAACGTTCACGAAAACAACCCCTTTATATTCGAATAAAGTAGATAAAAGACATATTTGATTGCATATTCGCCAGCAATTCGTACAGGACGAAAAAATAAGTTTGCAGCTCTTGCATTCCAGTTTGCAACGATACAAAGTTATTGCAAAGACTTTGTTCGCCATTTTTGCACCCAATGTAAAGCTGCAAATGCCGTATTTGCGAAACATGTGCACCTACTGCAAATTTCAAAAATCGTGATTGGATCAAATTTGCTTCGTAGCTAAACCTGGGTAAATTTGTTTGTTAAGTTTCCAGCGTCGCAAACTCGTGTTTAAATATGATTCAAAACCGTAGTGATGCAAATTTAACTTGGAGTAAATTTGCCAAGAAATTTGCCGCGTGTCAGGTTTGTGCAAAGCTGTTTTTTCGCTCTGTGTCGGTACACGAAACTGAGCATTAATTCTGTTAACCGTAGCCGCGACAGTAAACTTCAGGCTACTATTAAAAC
>JBAHVQ010198997.1:0-13495 GCA_036872915.1 Nanipora kamurai
CATTCTTGTATAAACAGTGGCACAGTTTCTTCCAGAGACTTGGCAATCATATCATCATGAGACATAAATTCTATACTTTTCTTTGGAAGTGGTAATGGTAAATCAGTCATAGTTCCATACTCAATTGACAAAAGCACACAAGCAGAAGGCACAGCTCGTAAAACACTATTTAAAAACTGTGACACCCTCTCATCAGTCAGATTCCTGTCTTCAGGTTTTCTGGGGTCAAACTGTTTTCTTAAAGTTTGATCAACAGCAGGGTTTCGTAGCGGATTTCTCTTATTTGTTTTCTTTGACTTTTTGTCTTTTCTAAAAGTTAGATCTTCTGGCTTACTGGGTTGCACTTCTTCCCTTGTTCCTTGATTCCATCCTTGGGGGTCACTGGTACACGCAGGAGAAACATATTGTTTGTTATATGCATAGTTCACTTTGTAAAGAAGCGCTATGACATGGTTACAAGCTTCCGCAGTTCTTGCTATGCAACTGCACAATGAGGTCACAATATTACATTCTTCTTTACCCTTGACACAAATCCAGACATCATGTGGAGCATCATTAATCCTCTGTGAAGGGCACACTTTACCTTTCAAGAATATCATGTTTTTCTCAACGAGGCATTTAGCAACAAAAACAGTATCCAAAAATCCACTCATCGAGTACGAGTACGCTTTGTCATCCTTGTATTTCCCTGCGTGATCCACATCGACAGCCTTTACGCGGAGTATGTAGCTAAAAAGCTTTCCATCATCAATATGAGGCCACGCAGCCAGGTCGTCCTTCCAAACATCATCACCAAAGAAGTTTGGATCGCTTTTGATTTGATGATTTTCGAGCCTTCGAACATACTCCTGTCTAATGCTTTCCACAATTTGTTCTTGGGTGAATTTCCGTGGTACTCCCAACTCATACGCTCCAAAAGCTTTTGCGATCAGTTCGCTTTTCTTGCCAGTTCGTTTAAGTCCTCGCAGAGCGAGAAAATCTCGAAGAGATGTTACCGTTAATCCAACAAAATCGCTGTATTGTAGCTTCTCTTCAGGGTGAATTCTAGCCATAACCAAAACGCAATACAGTTTGATCACAGCAATAGAAAAAAATACAATTTTCATAACACAAAAATACATAACACTTTCAATCGAATAAGAGAACAACACTCGGAAAACAGCTCGGAAGCAAAAGGGCTCACGTGGCCGTTGTGTGTCGTTTTGCGTAATGCACGCTCTCATTTTCAGAATCGGATGACACTTTTGCACCTGGACGTCTTCCTTTACATAAAACGGCGTCTTTGTTATCTTTCTCAGCATGATTCTGGCTAAAAACAGCTTTTTTGCGGCAAACAACGCCATGTATAACATTCTTCATCCACTCTTAACATGTCGCAAAAATCGGTCGTACAAATCAACGCTTGCACGCCGTTTAAAATCTCATATCCATTCCTGCTGTGAAGTTACGAAGAAGCAAATACTACGTCCCAAAAACAAAAACTTTAACGACGTTTTAATATTTCAGCAGAAAATCGAAAATTTGTGCAAATGAAATTTTCGCCCACTCATTACAAAATTGAATGGGAAATCATAATAGCCGCGCGCTCGCCCCAATGTTTTTGCACCCCCTGCAATATGACGAAATTAACCTTGAAAGGGCCTATTCTTTGAGCCAGTTGAGAGCTTGTCACTGTTTTGACGGGTTCTTCAGAGTTCTTCATAAACCACGTTCAACTTCAGTGAAGAACAACGCAGTGACATTGCAAAAAAAATTCGGCCAAAGCAATGCAATTTGGCTGAAGGTCTTGTTATATTCCAGCATTTGATGTCACGGTTGCATGAAATTAAGAAATACAAGTCTTGTCAAGAGGCGACAAACTATACTGTACCGTTAACCATGTTGTACCGAGTATTCAGGAATTGTTTTGATTATTTGATATAACCAAATTAAATCATCCCAAGATGATTGGATATTTGATATAACTAAAATAAGATGCGAATTGAAAAGTAGTTCTTTGAAATAACCAAATCATGTTAAATTGGTTATTTGATTTAACCAACTCATAATATGACAGCCAATTTGGTTATTTGATATAACTAAACAAATTAAGAAACTTTCTGTTCACCATTAAGAACTTCCATCATTATTATCATATCGTGCCTTCCGCTTAGGCAGTACATATGATGATCCTGCACCCTAGCTCACCATCTGAGTCGTGGTAGCTCAATGGTTAGAGCGTCTCACCGGTCATCAGAAGTTTGCGGGTTCGATTACCGTTTTTCTGAGAGAGCGAGCTTGACGACCGTCCTCTAGTCGTCCAAGGAACAACAATATTAATCACTTGGCACCCCATACTGCCGTCCCTGATAAAAGACGTTATCTGAAAATTATATGTAAATGAACCTCGGTCTAAGTATCAACAGCACTCACGCAACATTGAATCGTGACGATGGTGGTTTATCAGCCGATGCCTATTCTTACATCTAACTAAAGTTATCAACGAGCGTATAAAAACTTGAAAATTTTGACAATTACATCACCCCTGACATATCATGCAAGAGAACCGTTAAGTAAGTTGAATATTCAACACGAGGCTGCGTGAGGAAACTTTCTTAGCCATTAACGATAAGTTTGTCTACCAGAACTCAACTTCTCTAGCTCAATAAAACTAACAAATAATTTTGCTTCATAATTTTAAATTACGTAACAATGCTTTTTTTTTAATTATCCAGTTCTTAAAAATTTCTGAAGCCAATTCGCCTGATACTGAAAGTCAAATATCTGAAACTATAACCAACCTTCGTCTGTGGCACCTATGTAAGTGCAGGATTTAACGTACATGCTAGTTATTCGCGGCATATGGAGAACCAGTAAAAGAACAGTAAAAAAGAACAGTAGTTGATACAGTCAAAAATTAAATATTTTGTACCTTATCCATAAAAACTTGAAACCAGCCATAGGACATACTGTATCCAATTCAACAGAGGTAAATAAAGCTTGAAATACATTTAAAACTATAAAAAAGTTACGTAATTGAATATCAAAATTGAACGCACTTTGTTGTTGCCACACGTTAGACTTGTTCCGTTACTCCATGTAGCCTGAACTGCAAAGGACTGGGAGTCTGTCGTTATAATACACTTGTAGTCATCAGAAACCTAAACCACAAAACAGTTCCATTGGAGAAGATGAAATTTAAATGTTATCAGATGTTATACAATAAAAATGCGATTTATGCAAGGATTTATTTATTTATAATAATCTTAAACAAGTAACTCATATCTTTAGTGAAATCCAGTTCTTTTAGAAGGCACCTTCAAATAAAATTAATCTAAAACACGAAAGTATAGTGAAGTAATGTAGGGTAGAATAGTGAAATGCAATACTATATGTCTAAGATGTTTCTGGAATGTGACCGTCCACGTTAGTATAGTCAATTTCAATTTCCATATTTTAAATTTTTCATAATTAGTTCCAATTTTGGAATAGAATACGATGATCTACAAGCAAGTCGTGTGTTATAGCTTTGTTTTTTTCCTTATTTCAAGAAAAAAGGAATTAAATTAGTCAGGCAAGTTTCAGTAGTGAAAATCATACATAAACAGGGCAGTATTCAAGTAAACAAGATCATATCACTTAACAATGTTGAGGTTTATAAATATAGGAGTAGTATGGTTAGTATACTCAGAAAATGTAATTAACCGAACAATCTTCTTCTGTAATATAACAAGTGGATTCAATGAAGAATGGTAAGTGTTACCCGAGACAATTAGACAATAAGTTAAATATGGGTACACCAAAGCATAATAAAGACTTTTAAGAATACCCTAGTTAACGAAGTGTCGTATTTTTGAAATAGCTTCAATATTACGTTTGATTTTCTTTGACATATGTGAGACATGATCCTTTCAACCTAGATGGCAATCAATGATTAAACCGACATACTTTATTTTATATTCACGTGCAAACAATTTACCATAAAGAAAAATATGAAAACCATAATCGATTTTTTCCGGATTTGATGGAAAATTATAAAAGTAGATTTGTCTATATTAAGTGACAATTTATTTGTACAAAGCCAAGTATTTATAAAGTATACTAGTGATGGACAACTCCAGCCCAGATAAACTTTTATCAGTATGAAAAATGTTAGAATCATCTGCAAACAAGTGAAAATCTAAAAGTTCAGAGCAGTTGAGGAAGTCATTTATATATAACAAAAAAAAGAATGGGTCTCAGACAGAGCCGTGGGGTACACGCAACAAATGTGCATCATATAATATTTGATGATCATTTATTGATCATTTATTTCCTGATCATTTAATTCCACTAGGTTCATTGCCATTAGCAATCATATTAAGGTCTTCCAAAGATATGATACTGGTTACTGGGCCAGATTCATCCTTTCGGAGTAGTATTTTTCCAGCTGACGTCCAAATACACATATATTTTAGTCGTTCCAAACATAGGTTAAAGAGTTTACGATTTTATTGAGTAATACTCCCACCAATATATTACTTTCTTACTTAATTACTTAATTTTCTTACTTAAAACTCTCACCAATATATATTATTTTCGGCAAGTCTCGTTATCCCAATGTCTTGTTGTAGACTTGCCTGGTAGAAATTCCCTTGAATGGTAGAAATCATCGGCGAACAAATTTTACAATAATCACTGGGTCTTTTCGTGATAAATTAGCAGCAAGACGATGGCTCACTGAAATATCATGGTCTTGGATTTCAACGCCGATGAGATGACCTACTTCTTTGACCATATCATTACAGTTCTTGTTCCTCTGAATAGGTATTCCTCTTATTTCGAGACAATCTCTTCGCGAGTATTGTTCGGCATTATTCAATTCTTGTTTCACTATCTTAGAGTTATTCGTTGCATTTTGTAATTCAGCTTTTAGACATATATTTTCTTCAGTAAGACTAATGTTCTTGTCTTCCAAGTTCTCTATTTTCGGAATTAAGTCATCATATTCATTACTCAGGAAGATAATCGCTTCTTCTAGCTTGTCGATCTTGTCCATTTTGGATTTGTATCCAACTTCCTACCAAGTAAATTACTCACTAACTCTTCCAGTAACTTCTGATCCATCATTCAGTAAAATTAGTACAGTATGTATGCAAGTAAATTTATCAAATTTCTAAATATCTTGAGAGGCGACTGACGGGTCACCATCTTGGTCCTCACTCCAGACAGAGTAGTTTTAACAAAGGCTGTCGGTGGATGTGACTGACGTTTCGATGGCCTTATAGGTGGTCATCTTCAGAGTCAAAGATGACTCTGACTCTGAAGATGGTCGCGACTAAGGCCGTTGAAACATCAGTCACTTCCACCACCAATCTTTGTCAAGACCACACCAACTTGGATGATCAACTTGCATAAGCATCTAACGATTCACCCAGGCTCAAACCATTAACTTTCTATGTCTAAGTGCAAGGTTAAGGGTAAGTATAACTTACCCACAGGACAATCAGCCGTTCTACTTCTTGTTTACGTCAGGATATACAAATTAACAGCTAGCTGAACTAAAACTGGCCATATTTCAAGTGATTTTCTTCGAGGAAGTTAATTTATTGAACATACAGGTACAGGATTGCTCTTACTCGCTTTCTTCTCTCATTGCTTATGACAAGTTCGTTACATTTAGCAAATGTGTAAGTTTGGGTTAAATATTTATCTTTACTGGAAATGGAAGTGGTACTTAAGTGTTCCTGGGATTGGAAATGGTGATGTAAATAACAGTTTGGTGAATATTCATGCAGATTGATATGAGGCTGAAGTTGTCGTTCGGCACGCTTTGTGTTCCTGCTAAATGGTTTAGTTTTTATTTACTTAATTGATATTTAACTGACAAATAGGATGGAGGCTAAAGTCAATACCAATGGTAATAATAATATATTATACATAGTAACTATTAACCTATATTACCTTGGGCTCCGGCAGTTGGGTGCCATTCACAACCACTTTTCTGTCGATGCCCGCTGGGATATATATATTTTGAGTGTTCAAAAATGGGCATTTGTTCAAAGACTGGTTCGATACCTATGCAAAAAATATACACAGAGAAAACTTCGTCAAATAGAGTTTTTGGTAACGGACACAAATACTCCTCTATCAACGCTAAAGGTTTCCACATAACCCGATATATTTTGCTATTCCTCAGTCAGTTTTTAATCATAGGCTTCCAAAACAACTATTAAATAAACATTACATCAATATCTTATCATATAAAAAACAGATTAGATAAGTAAACCATGTTTAATAATTTTTCAAGTTTACCCCGTCAGGGTTTCTGGAATGGGAAATCATTCAGAGGAAACTTTTGTCACATCTTTTTCGGGAGGGCAAAATCTTACTCAGTTTTACTTGGGAAAATAGTCCCCTCCTAAACATTTTAGGGCGATCCTTCGTACAGAAACCTTGATAAAGTTTACTTCTAGCCAGGGGGTTAACACGTCACTACCTGAAAACGTTTTTGAACGATCCGTTCAAACGGAAAATCCTGGCAGAAACCCTAAAACTCAACAATTTTGTTTGTTGCAATAAGAAACCACTGTTAACTGAGCATACGAAATACCAGATACTAACCCAAGGTGCAAAAGAATCTGAACAGCTTGACTTCGCATCACCAACACAAGCGGCTTCATAAAAGCACCAAGAACACTTGAGCGAGCCCGTTGTGCACGATAAACAACTGAAAACAAATGAGTAACCTGCCTGAGCATAGGGCATCATGACAAAGAACAAGCGCAAACTTTCTTGGTTAAATGTGAATTTATCGTTTCAAACTTTACTGGGTACTATAAAAAATAACTAATAGGTTCCTAAAAGAAAGACTTTTAATTAAAAAAAAGGTTTTCCTCTTCCCTTTGCTTGTCAATATATGAAATATCATCGAATATAAGTTAAGTTAGTAAATTGCGTATCCAGAGCAGGCAAGCAAGGATGCCTCACGTGGTATTTTTAAGCTGACCCACGTATTTCCTGCAAGAAGCTGCTATTGGTCGATTTGTTTTACCCTTCTAGCGGAATCAGACAACATAAACCACAATGTAATCACGTTGACAGAAGCGACGAGTCTCTAAGCTAGATCAAAACGAGTGTCATTCTCAACCAACATTAACCTGGCGCGATATCTGGGGTGGCCATGCAGATCGTTTTTGGCACTCCTCGATAACCTGAAAAGATAACGCTCAGAAAATGGTACAGATGTAGCACTCGTTGTCACCAAAATTTCTTTTAAAAAAGAAACTTTAAACATGCAGACAAAATATTTTCCCTATCTCAAATCAAGTAATTATTCATGTAGTGATTATTAATACTCACTTAAAGTTTTACTTAATGCTAAACACAAACTTGGTTCATGTGGGAGCTTGGTAAATATCAGACGACTAGTAGACGTTCGTCAAGCTCGTTCTCTCAGAAAAACGATTTCTGAGCCCAAGAGGGAAATCGAACCTGCAACTTTCTGATGACCGGTGAGACGCTCTAACCGTTTGGCTACCATGACTCAGATGGTGAGCTAGGGTGCAGGTTCATCATATGTACTGCCTAAGCGGAAGTCACGGTATGATAATAATGATAGAAATACTTAATGCTGAACACGAACTTAGTTCATGTGGGAGTTTGTGGTAAATATCATACGACTAGTGGACGTTCAAGCTCGTTCTCTCTGAAAAACGATTTCTGAGCCCTAGACGGGAATCAAACCCGCAACCTTCTGATGACCGGTGGAGGTTCCCGTCTAGGGCTCAGAAACCGTTTTTCTGAGATAGCTAGCTTGACGAACGTCCACTAGTCGTCTGATATTTACTAAGCTCCCACATGAACCAACTTTGTGTTCAGCATTAAGTATTTCCATCATTATTATCATATCGTGACTTCCGCTTAAGCAGTACATATGAAGAACCTGCACCCTAGCTCGCCATCTGAGTCGTGGTAGCTCAATGGTTAGAGTGTCTAACCGGTCATCAGAAGGTTGCGGGTTCGATTCCCGTCTAGGGCTCAGAAATCGTTTTCTGAGATAGCGAGCTTGACGAACGTCCACTAGTCGACTTAAAGTTTTGGCGCCCCTTGTATGACGGCCACAGGGCGGGCCATGGTTCCTCTAGCTCCCTCAGCAACCACGCCACTGATCGTGTCAATAGTAGATTGTTGCAATTTAATGTAAATATGGAAGACTCGAATACAATCGAAGTAATGTAATACGAGGAAAAATGGGATCCATTTGAAATCTCTTATTTACATTTAAGATTTTTCTAATAATCTGTATGGGCATGGCTACAGGTTAAACGAACCTGTCAACGTTGAAGTCAATGCGAAGTCATTTTTTTCTTTTAATTGGTTCTCCGCCTTGCTTCATCTCCATCGAGACAAGTAATCGCTTTGTTGCTTTACGTCGCTAATTCGAGATGGCCAGCTAACCGTGTACTAAGGGCCTTTCCTCAATTTTTGCGCAAAGAAAAACACCCTATTTTCAACTCGAAGTACTGATGTGTCTCCCAAAATCCGGGAAACAAAACAAAAATAATGATTCATTTTGTGTGGTAGGCTTTTTCTAATGGTAAGCAAATACAAAAAGGCTTCTCATAAAAGAAAGGTGTTTGTGACAAAAAAGGGGTTATGCAAGGCTCGTCGCTCCAGAAATCTTCGTCAAATTCACGTCGTTGAACTCCTTCATTCGTAATTGAGTGTCATCCCTGCTGGAATTGGCTACTACGGTGTTTTTACCAGTGACTTAAAAACTGATTAAAGCCAGAGACTTCCAGATTGGACTTCTTCAAAAATTTAATGAAGAACAAAAAATGGCTTTTTTCAACTTTCAGTTTATTCGTATGTTCAGCTTTTTTGACAAAAATATGACAAATAAGGAAATGTATGAACCCCAATAATACTTCGTAGCATAAAATCCATGAGGTCATCAGACTAGAATTTGCATTTAATACCAGTTTTCACCTTTAAAGTACAATATCATTTCACTTGTATTTCTTCCCTTAAATTGGGAAGACCTGAGTAATTGTCCAAGGACGATCCAAAGCTAATTGTAAGGGAAAAAGTAAATTTTAATTTTGTTTGACACCACTTCAGTCACAACAAGTTAGAAATTAATGTTTGAATTTTTTCAGGAAAAATCTACGTTACATTTGCTTCATGCCATCCAAAGTTCTCAATGGTGGGAGAGGGACATGTTGGCCTCCAACGCTTAGAGGTCCAATAAAAGCCCAGTTCGAATAAGAATAAATAGTTATATGAATCCCGGGTTAAATGAAAAACGGGGCTTTTTTTTCTTGCTGGCTTTAGGGTCGACAGAGCAAGTGGAAAAGGGTATCATTGTGGGGGAGCTTTACCTAGATTCAATTTCTGGTCAATTTCAAAGACACCCCTATGGAGCATTTTGTTAGTTTTTCTTTTATGTTGCGACCCTTTTCGTGAAATTAACTCCAATTCCCTTGGAAAGGACAGTCCAGACCTGCTTGAAAATACCTATGTGAGTATAGGTATATGAGTGTAAATTGCAACAATCTACTGTTGACACGATCAGTGGCGTGGTTGCTGAGGGAGCTAGAGGAACCATGGCCCGCCCTGTGGCCGTCATACAAGGGGCGCCAAAACTTTAAGTCGACTAGTGGACGTTCGTCATCTCGCTCTCTCAGAAAAACGATTTCTGAGCCCTAGACGGGAATCGAACCCGCAACCTTCTGATGACCGGTTAGACGCTCTAACCATTGAGCTACCACGACTCAGATGGTGAGCTAGGGTGCAGGTTCATCTCATGCACTGCCTAAGCGGAAGTCACGATATGATAATAATGA
This sequence comes from Nanipora kamurai, assembly GCA_036872915.1. Lineage (NCBI taxonomy): Eukaryota > Metazoa > Cnidaria > Anthozoa > Scleralcyonacea > Helioporidae > Nanipora > Nanipora kamurai. Next base: position 9,807 of record JBAHVQ010198997.1, read on the forward strand.
TGGAAATACTTAATGCTGAACCGAAATTTAGTGCATGTGGGAGCTTAGTAAATATCAGACGGCTAGTGGACGTTCGTCAAGTTCGTCCGCTCAGAAAAACGATTCCCGTCTAGGGCTCAGAAATCGTTTTTCTGAGACAACGAACTTGATGAACGTCCACTAGCCGTCTTAGATTTACCAAGCTCCCACATAAACTAAGTTCGTGTTCAGCATTAAGTACTCACAGTTATCTTGAAATTCAAACTTATAACTGTCATTTTCTCAAAAACGTCCAAAAACCTTGTTTTTCCGACTGTTACACCCTGCCCAACGCCATTTTGTTACTACCCCTTTGTTAGTTTTCATCCATTTTTTGAACGGGACTGCCTTCGTGTACACTGCATGCAACTATGAAACACTTCTTAGCTTTTTTCTAACAAAAGCTGGAATAGAATTTATGATGGAATAGAATTTAGAATTTGCGTTGCCATAGCAACCATGATGAACTGGCACAGAAATGACATATATAGTCATAGTTTGGTATGCAAACCTTTATTAGGTGAATTTCTAGTAAAAATCAGTAAGGAGATGGGGGTATTTTGTCTGCGAAATAAAGTTGTCCTTGATCTTGACCTAGACTAGCATTTTGAAGAAGTTCGAAGGCTGGAATTGTTACAAATTTTCCCTAAACATACAGCAGATAATTTGCAGTTTTCAAAAAAGTTTATGGTTATCATAGTTTGAGATTATAGGATTCTGAAAGAATCTTTAAAAAAATTCACCCACTCTTACTTTAGTAAACTTTAGGAACTGCATTTTATATGATAAAAATTTGAACCAAAGAGGATTTTTTCAATCTGTGACAGTGGTACCAAAGTTATTATGTGTTGATTATTAGTCAGCAAAATTTGGGTGTAAAACATTTATAAATTTAAACGGGTATACCAGAGATTCTTAAACCATAGATGAAAGTTTTTTTAGTTCCCAAATCAATACGACGTGTTACCTTCGCTCAACGATTAGAGCAGCTTACCGGACGCAAGGGTACAGGTTGCATTCCCATGGGAGGCTCACAAAAAACAGAGTATTTGGCAATTTAAATGATTATCGATTAAAGTTAATTCGAGTGAAGATGCACCTTGAAAAGAATATTTCGTCTTGAAAATATCCATATTTACAAAAAAATATTCACAGAAATTTAAAATATTGTTTCAAGATCATCATATTCGTTTCACGATGCCTTATTCATTCAAACTAACGCTATAGACTCAGAAAATGCTTCCGTTTTGGCTCGCAGGCTCACTGGCAAGATGCCAGAACAGAATATACATCATAGTAATCTTTTGCCTGTAACGGATATGTCGACATTCGCAAATTTTAGGGATGCATGGATAACAGTACAAACTGTAACCATCCACATCTGACTTCCAGTCAGAAACTCAGAAAACTTTTCGGACTTTCGCATTTGTGGATCATACACTCTTCTTACCATGACAATGGAAACACATCTTATCTTGATATTAAGATATCAAGAGAATGCTAATGCGGCTAACTGTTATTTTGAAATATTTAAAAAAAGTTGAAAAGAAAGAAACTACAACTCCTACTAAAGAAGAACAACATGACCAATCAGTCCAGCACCAGCACCAATGACTACCCAGTTGCTAAACTACTACCTGCTATACCTCCACATGACACTGACGCTCTAGTCCCTGACTTGACAGATAGCCTCATCGTGAATGAACACACCCAACTAGCTAAAGTCCGAAAGTTTTTCCAGACTTGCCAACCAAGTTCGATGGATTGACCAGTTCTAATCGCCTAAACTAATCGCCGTCCCGACACGTTTATAACATATCCTAAATCTGACTACATCACCAAACCTGCCTCAAATGTCAACACAGATACCATGTTTACGTAACAAACCTAATATAAATCTATCAAGTGACAAATGATCTGAATTCTGCGTGATTGACGAATCCAGATATAACGTTAGTGCTACAGTGGCAGTCAAAAGTAGTTAATAATTTCTTTGTGGACACGTAACTTTTTAACTGATTGACCGTTTTCGGTAATTTTTGTTTTGAATTGTACACATTCACCTCCAGTACACGAAAAGTACAATAAACGGACATGATAACGCGGTCATTCAAAAAATATCCGGAATATCACCCCCTAAATTCGGTAATTTATAAATCAATTTCGCTTTGATTTATCAAGCAATAAATATGAATTATTGTATATACATAACAGCTTAATGATACAGGACATTTATCTCACCAAGTTATTGTATATATAACAGCTTAATCATACAGGACATTCATCTCACCAAATTTCAGCATAAGGAACTCCAAATCCCGTGGATTTCTTGATGTACCTTTTTTGATGAACATTTAGTGATATAGTTATCCATAAAAACATTAATTGATTAGTAATCGTGTAAGTGACCCAGCGGACGGTTGTGCTGGTAAAGTATTCCAAAGTACTCATGAACAGCTTTCAAAAGCGCTTGATTTTAATTTCACAATCTAAACTTCGTGTGGCCACCATTCATCACTTTCACCCAGCTCACTGTTCCTTTTTAACAGGAACAATATTCCACCAGCACCTCTTGGCTGCAAGTATACCATGTGCCATAGTAAAGTACTTTTAAAGAGCTGCCACATACGTCCGGTTTCAGCTCCCAGTCCGTTGCCACCGTTGAGAAATCATGTCTGTGCTTACTGATATAATTTCCACATCACAAAGGAGTGACGTCTTAATCACCAGGAGCATCGTTTTCAAGATTTTCCAACAATGACAGTAAGCTAGAAGATGAAACCACATGCGCTTTATATTTCTTAATGGGTATTTTGAAATGGTAAACGATACGCCTACAACAAATAATTGCTGGTTAAATTCTGTTGCCCTGAAAGAAAAATATCAGTTTGCTGGGTAATGGTGTTGAACGGTGTGGACACGAAATTTGCATTATGATCATAATTTTCCTTGACGATGGCAACGGACTGGAAGTGGAAACCAGGTGCATTTGAAAACTGTTTGAAAGCTCTTCATAGTGGTTAATGGTATGCTTGCAGCCACAATTTTGGCTGATTGAGTAAGATTGGTAAGCTGTTGAATGTTTGAAAGGTGTCCACAAGAAGTTTTAACTCTGATCTTCATTTTTCCACGACAGCATCGAGCTGGAAGTTGAAACCTCGTGAGTTTTGAAAGCTCTTCCTGAGTACTTTCGAACACCGTTCCAGCGGTGAAGTACGCTGTATCACTTACGCTAATGTTTCAGTGGATAGCAATATCATCCAACGTTGATCAAAACTTATACCACATCAAGAACTTAAGGAGTATTAGATTTCTGACGTCGAAACATGAACACATTCAGGATTACCCTATATGATTAAGCTGTTATATATTTAACAATAAACACTTATTTGTCGTCAAGTCAAAGTGAATATGATTTACAAATTACAGAATTTTGGGGGGTGACACCTCGGATTTTTACATATTTATCTATATTTTTGAACGACCGCGTTATCATGTCTGTTTATTGTACTGGGGGTGAACAGGGTCTGGGCCGGACGTCCCGCCTGATAAGGGATAGTGAAGCGCAATACATCGCCCACTCCTATCCCAGGGAAAGTGATAGCCGCGGTGTCACAGCTTGCTGTAGGCACTTGCATATGGCCTCTCCTTTCCAAATGTACAGCCAGCAG